>KV454694.1:0-91975 GCA_001662585.1 Pseudogymnoascus sp. WSF 3629
GCGCACGGCCGTATTTGCAACACAGGTGACTACAATGTGAAGTTCACGTGATTTGGAAATCTAGGGAAGAACCAAATCTACAAAACCAACGACATTAGAACTTCTCAGAGGCATGGAAATTCCTTCTACTAGACAATCTTGATCTCATTATGCCCTGCACTACCACCACAGGGTCTTGACATTTGTTATGAGCATCCTCTACTTGGTTCGGCCTACACTAATGAGACTTGCAGAGAGGGGCCATGTATCTACGCATCCACCTAATATATGAAGTACAATAGGTGCACTACACATTAGCCTCATTAGGCAGCATTTCTTTAAGATACATATATAAGCTGTAAAGCAGCTAACGTACTTAATAAGTAAGCAGATTGTATATGTTAATGGATTACAACTCTACTAATTTAGCAATTCTTAACGTAATTATATAACAACAAAATAAAATATCTATTATTAAACTATCCTAATTTAAACTACCCTTAAGTAGGCATATATAAGCTATATGTATAAGTAATTTACATATACTACATTTATTTAGTACATACATTTATAGCTGTTATTTAACAGGGGCTATTCCTATTGTAGTCAGTTTCAGGTGCTTATGGTCAGTTCAGGTGCTAAGCACACTTCGTGGAGGTATCCGAGCCGAGTTTCAGAGAACCTGGATCAATGGGGGCCTTCCCTGCGAAATAAGGTACGTACTACCTAGTTACGTCTTCCGTCCGACTCGTTCATTACCCTTGACAATAACCATTTCAGTAACCAGAATTTCAAAGATTCTCCTGTTTCAACATATGTTGCTATGATTAGCACTCCTGTGCAATTGATGAGCGAAATCAACGACCTCCACCGATAATTCCGCAACAATCAGAACAATGGTCTCGTACCCAACCTGGCGAAAAGCTGCAAGTACAGAGTCGATTGCAAGGATAAGTCAGTGGATACCTGGTGTGGGTTCATTGTATCAGTTGGCGGAGTATTCACGCATCAACTGGACCGAAGTTCAGTAAGTCGACTTCGGGATGCAACAATGGTTCAATTCCATATATTATCTATTGCATGATGATTTCTCTAGCTCATACCGCTCCTCTATATATTGAGCTCCAACCCCTGAGCTAGTCTTATTGTTGGGACTGATCGCCGTCGGCGATCACTGGTCTGAGCGTCCGGCGTAGCGCTTATTCCAGGACTCCACGTGATAGCCCAACTGACACATTGAGACCATGAGGTGGTGAGGGTGGTGAGAGGCCATCGATCCGGCGGGTAGCCATCGGGTGGTGACCCTCTAGTTTGGGACGCCAGGATTACGTTTCTGGAGATATAAGATCTCTGACATCTTCGCGTAGTCGTAGTTTGCCATGAAATGCCAGCGACAGTCTACGACTATCCTTTTCTGACTATAGCTTTCAAAATCACAAGAGACAGCATAGGCTCCTCTGTTCTGTGTCTAATATACTCTATCGCAACATGAGCAACGTACGGAAACGCCAAAGCCAGAATGCATCTAGAAGGAGAAGCACTATGACCAACAAGGCATATGAGTACGCGGAACTATACGGCGCAGATGTTGCCTTGATCATCTATCAGAAGGGGCGCTATTATACTTACGTATCTCCTGACAACCCATGTTTTCCACCATCCAAGAAAGAAATTGTAGGTTCACTTCTGACTTCGATGACATTATACTAAATGGTGGCAAGATGAATTCTTTTCCAATCCCTATAAATATGTTGCCACATGACGTCGACACAAAATGTCAACGGAAACGAAATCCAGAAGATCCAGAGCAAGTGGGAGTAAAGAGAAGGGTGCGCAGATACGAATATTGCCACGGCGTTAAGAAGACGGGATGAGGCCCTCACCCCATGACCGATGGTATCGATAACCTCTCCCCTTACCAGAGTCAGGTTCATGCAAGTAAATCAAATATGTTGCTATGGTTGGCTCTAGATAGTGCAGAGGCTGTATAAGCGACTTCATTTCATATCTGGTGTCGTTCATAAGTCAGGCTCTGAGTCCTCGCCTGAATCAGGTCAGGACATCTCATTAAATTTTAAGACTGCTGCCTTGCACTTGTCGAAATCTGCCTGTTCAAATGTGAAGAAGAGACGACGGAATGACATGTTCGCGGTGGCTAATGGCCAAAAATCGTAACCGATGGGGTGGAGGTTCAATGGGTCAAAGATTATTCGATGGAGGATAAATGGGTGGAAGATTATTGTGTGGAGGTTCAATAGGAACGGCACGAGTGAGCGATGAGGACAGAATAGGTGGTTAGTTAACCCCTGTCGATCGATGGGGACCACCCTGATCCACCGTAGATAGTTCTGATGGCACTCTGGAGAGTACGTACTGGTACGTACTGTCTACGTCACCCTGAAGCTGTGAATTCGGCCCTGAGAATTAAACTGGGGTAAGTCGGGGGCTTTCGCAACCCCTTCAAGCAGAAAGGTCCCAAAGTGTGAACTCAGGGTAAGTTGCAGTGTGAGTCATATTGTTCAACTACCTTTTATACTTTATGTCACTCTAGGTCTATTTCTCTAGCTGCTCTAATATAGATCCGCAAAACCGTAATGCTGTCGCTATTTTTTCTGTGCTTTTCCCATCTGACTCTTTAAATGTGGAATGATGGGACCTGCTAACAAAATAAGCGATCAGGCTCTTGATTGGCCAAATATAGCAGCCATGTCTCAACTCCTCAGCTCACGCTGAGAATGCGAGTTATCTGTGGTAAAGGGTAAGACAATGGGGTACGGTACTTCATCTTAGTAATACAAATACTGTAATGACCTAGACCTCGAGGTCATAGATGCATCCCGTACACTTTCACCTCATATCCATACAGTATCAATAAAGCATTCATTGCCCATACTCACGCCATCGTGAGTAAGGCAGGGGATGCGCTTAGCCATAAGCACAAGAATTTAGGTCCCCAAGCAGCCGCCTCTTTGCTGCCTGCCGTCACGCCGTGCCCACCCCAAGCTCCGCTCTTAGGCGGTAGCGCCACCTGCCTTGCTATCACTAAATCTCCCCTTGTACCTGTGCTCTCCTACTAATTACAAGCCGGAAAGAAAAGCCCCTCGCATCCACTTGAAATAAGTTAACTTAGTGGCAAATGAACCCTCACCTGCATTTTCGAGAAAGTTTCCTGACCTGTAGCAGTCACGTGGGAAATTATGGCTCTCTAGACGCCCCAGCAATCCTGGTTGCAAATTACTCTGGAATGTCATGATACCGTTGCTATTTTTACTATGCACCCACGTGACTCTCAAAGGAAATGGAACTTCTGACATTTTACGGTAGCTCATTCCCATCGGTGCAGACAACCATCTTCCGTGCGTGGTAAGTGTGAGACAGATCTTCGGTGGCCTTGCGTTTCAATCCAATGACTCTCTTGGTTGCCTCCGTGTGGAGATTCGCTGCAGATTCATGCATACTATCAATAGCAAGCTCGTCTTCTGCAATTAGGAGGATTGTGTGTGTCCTATTATTGATGACTACCTCAAAGCATTCCGCGGGGCTCATCATTCGCAGATATGTGTTGAAAGCCATGATTCCTTCTGTCATGTAATCGTTGACCAACCGTTCGATGTTAGACGGATTCTCTGGATCGACTGCGAGTGGTGTTAGGTATTTCTAAGTATCGTCCTCTCATTTAATAAGGTTGATGTCTATCTCTCTCTCCAGTCGCTCTCTCTCCAGCCTCTCCCTCTCCAGCCTCTCCCTCTCCAGCCTCTCCCTCTCCAGCCTCTCCCTCTCCAGCCACGCTTCCCTTTGCTTTTTATGTTCCAGAAGCTTCCGCTTCCACCTTTCTTGCTCGGCTGGCGTCGATCTGTTCGTAGGCTGCTCTGGGTGACCACCATCACCCATTCCTTCCGCCTGAGTATGGCTTGGACCTGCTTCTGGGACGAAAAGACCCATGTCATCGTCTGCAGGTTCTGGAGCTCTAGGTGACCGGTCCAATCGGGACCCGACCGTGTGCGGTTGAGCATCAGGGCTTGGGTCTCGAGGTAAATCTCCGAATTCTGGAGCAGGAGGGAGAGATGGAGAGCGGCCATGGCTACCACCTTGTGTAGTTGGCCTCCAGGTCGGCCAGCCAAAGAAGGCAAGATAAACTTGTTTTCGGACGAAGAAGTTCGTGATGCCTTTGCCTTGGTGGTGCTTCTCGTCGTGGAGGTGATTGATAAACCAATATTTCCGGTCCTCGTTGAATTTCGGCCTTCGTGGGGTGCCGCATCTATGAGCTATCCCTACTCCGGATCCCGATGTAACGAGAGGAGGATGCTCTGATGGTGGGGTTTGCTCGGCGAGTGCAGCTGGGTACTGCTGCAAATGCTTTATCCTAGGGCTGGTGAACCCCAGCTGGTCAGCCAAGTCAGCGAAAAGGCGGAGGGCGACTCGATCTGCCATCGGTGCAGGCTGCATCACACGGTCCTCCTTCACTGGTTCCTTTGGCATATGCGCGAAGTGCCGCATTGCATACGTAATGATCTGCTGGTACCCGAGATCGACTTGGTCTCCGCGCGTCCCCTACCCGTACACAAAAGCATTCTCGGCGACCTGAATCTTAGCCTGGCCATCCATGATCCGAACGCGGCCGTCCTCTTGATCAACAGGGGAGAATAGTTCCTTGAAGGCATGAGAGATCTAGACATTGTCGCCCGTTAGCTGCTTGACGCAGTTGGCGAGACGCTCCAAGTACCCGATGTCCTTGAAGAAGGTCGCGAGCGATGGAATTAGGCCCTCAACGCACTTTAGCCGGCTCTAGATATTGTCGCGCTCGCTATCGTTGAAAGCGCTGAATACCTCCCCCCTAAGTACTCGAATGCGGAGGAACTCTGCGTCGGCTGTTGACGCTAGCGGTGCCTTCAGCTCTAAAGCCTTCACTGTCGCTTGATCAATCTTCCCCATAGCAGCCTTATTGCCACGAACAAGATCGGACCAGACCTGCTTGATGCGGCGGAGGTAGTGTAAAAGTTCCTGTACCGCGAGAAATCAGCCAAAATCAATCATCCATGCAAGCCATCTACCTACCGTATCACACTTCAGAGCCATCACTTTGTGTAGCGTAGTGATCTTCATCCCGCCCCAGAGACCTGGGATGTCCAGCAAGTCATCGAATGCTGCCATCAGTGACTCATTACGGGTGAGCGTCAGCAGGTTCTGCTGCCGCTTGCCACGCAGGCGCGCCTTCCACCGCATTTCAAAGTTGAAGTTCCGCTGGAAATGGTAGTGCCTCATCTTGTAGAAGATCTTGCCATCGGAGGGCTTCTCCTCGTTGGAGTATTCTTCAACGAGGCATGTTTTTAGGTCGACGTTCAGGTCTAGGTAGACACACGTTAGCACGACCCATATGTCAGAAGGCCTCAATCTTACCTGAGAGGTACAGATCAACCGTCCACCAATCGTCCCTAGGATGGAGAAATTCGCGCCCAGCTTCGATCCTGTGCCGGCCGTGGAGACACTCGAGACGGAAGCCAGTCGGAAATTCTAGCAGGGGATAATTGGGCGCCTCATCATTAGTCAGCAAGTCGTCTGCCGTCCCCCCCAACCGCTGCAATGCGGCATCGAGGCTTTCCTAGTCGATGATCGCAGGGACGTGATTGCAGAGAGGCATTCGATGACATCCTTCCTTCTGAAAACAATCCACCAGGAAGTCCGCTTGTTTCTTGCTGTATTCACGTGGCTGATCTTGGCGGAAAAAGAGCACGTCGAGACTGATGCGCGCAGTACCCTTGTACTTCAGTCGGCGCTCTTCCTCGCGCATGGAGTCCTCGCTTTGGGCTCGAGACTGCTGCATATCGATGGCTGAAGGCAGTGGACTAGAATGGAGGCTGGAAAGAGGAGGAGGATGGTAGAAATGAATGTGCCCTAGGTCGTGTGGTACTTATACCATCGGGCGATGGTATAAGTACTATTCTTGGCTCTTAAATAGGTACACCCCCCATATGCTGCTGGTGGTCAAAGGCGTGTCCCTTCTTTTCGACTCTAACATGTTCTAGTCCCTGTTTTTTTCTGACATAAATACCCCGTTTGCCCGCCTGCTGCACACCAGTCACAGCTGCCCTTAGTTAAATCAGACTACGAATAATGGAGTCTCTCTCTGCTAAGGACCAAGAACAGTCTGCTTCAACTACTGCCGACGATGTTGAGCACAGTGTTTCCGTCAAGGACAATCGTATGACGAAGCTCATGTTTCGCAAAGGGCCAGACCTCGACACCAAAGAACGAGTCGACACGCCAGAGAGCGTCCCTCCTGGCCTTGCTTCGCTGAACTCGAAGAGGAGAAAGATTATAGCATCGCAGGACCGCGAGTCTGAGCGACGCCGCGATATAAAAGCTTCTCTGGACAACCGTGAGACAGCCACTAAGTCCGGTCTCAGGGAGCTACAGGTCGTGAAAGCTGCCCAGAGCGGTGCCAGCGTGCTCGATCGCACAGTCCAGTTCGGATCGCCATGGGCCCGCTTCTGTGAGAAGTTCAAACTGAACCTCGGCGGGTATGTTCCAATCGTAGCTGATCTATCTCCCCCGTACGATCTTCTCATGGTGAAGCGCCTTAAGGGACCTGACGCCGCCTAGAGGGTCCGCATGTTACGGAGAGTGCGGCACCAGAACTTCCACAACATGGTTAAGTGCTTTAACTTTGAAGGCTCTCACTATGCCGTCTTTCAGCACCTTCCTCTCACGCTTAACAATATCGTGTACTCGCCTCCCTACCCTACCGAGCTTGAACTGGCTGCGGCACTGGCACAGGTGCGTCCTACAACTATCATGGGTCGACTTGCTAACTAGTACAGATTGTCAAAGGGCTCAAGTATCTCGCCTCGTGCTAGCTCAAGCATGGCTCTCTTATCTGCTCTAACATTCTCGTAGGCACAGAAGGGGACATAAAGATTGGTGAGCTAGCTGCCTGCCCTAAGTTCCTAATCTAACATAGCTATCAGCTAGTTAGGAATGCTATAGGGAAATGACACCTCTAGGTTAGGGAAGTTCGCGAGATATAGTGTATCTAATGAATATTACCATGAAGCTAATGTAGAAGAGCGCCTACGAGAATGGAGCTAGTGGTGCCCACGACATGGAGCGATGGCTAGCTAACTACAAAGCCGTTAACTTCCTAGCTAAGGTCTAGGTAGCTAGGTCATTTAATGAGCTATTAGATGTAAGCAAGTCCTACTACAAGTTGTGCTACGCCTAACTCTATTAGCATCTGCTTTTACAGCTTAGTTAGAAAAAAGAAGACCTTAAGTAGATGGTAGCTCTAGCAGCAGTCAGTTCTTACTAAGGCTTCTAGTACCATGAATAGGCGCAAGATGTTGTAGGAGCATAAGTTAATACACTTCTCTAATTTGCTCTCCTTTCTAGTATGCAGTTTTGTTAGTGTTAGTTTTGTTTTTATAGCTGTATTTAAAATGTTTAATACGTGAATAAAAGTTAGCAGATTGTGTAGCAATGGAATCACATGAGCTTAGCACGTCTTAGTAGATAAGTAACAATTAATCATATATTAAAATAACTATTCCTAACCCTTTCTATAACCACGTCTCTATAGATCATTGCTATAACATACGCCTATGAAATCCATTCCTTATAAATTTGTCTTTATAGACTCCTAGTATAACCTAACGCAACTATATGACCTGTTCTATAAGACCTCTATAAATGGCTTTGGTATTCCTTGATTTAGTGAAAAGTAAGGGCATTTGTAATAAGAGTAATGTAATGAAATAGAAGACATTTCTAGTGGCAGTATTATAGCAAATGTAAGAGTTTAGCATATGATTAGCTAGCTAGTAGCTTCTGTAAGACTTATAACAGCCATGCTACATTAGATCTCTAGCGTTAATCTACGACTAGTATTATATTATGGGATAAAAGCTAATTAAATTGAAATGACATTAGTATTACTAGACAGTAGAGGAAAAGTCATAGTTTAGGTCCCTAGAAGCCATTACTTAATTGTGGTAGTGTTTAAACTCACCTTTAAAGGTACTATATCCTGCTAGAGAAGAGCTAGGAGTATCTACTGCTATGTTAAAGTTATCTAGGAGAGAATCTATCCTAGAATCTACATCCATTCTTAGAGTAAGAGGCTCATTGACGTCTTGTAGTAATGACGATGAAGAAGATGTAGGCTGTGATTAGTCTAGAGGCAGGGATGCATGATTAGATACCTTTTCTATCACAGCATAGTAGCCTTCTACGTGTAATCCTCTACTTGTTAACAGGCCTTCATAGGGAGTAGTTTCTATAGCGTTTGCTAGAGGCAGCTTAAGGGGTTTAAACATATTACTTAGCAACAAGCTTTTGAAACACTCTAACTCTAACTTGCTATAGGAGAGTTCTTTAAACCATAATTTCTGTGTTAGAAGTCTGCCTTTGTTAATGTAATATGAGAGATGGTTAGAAAGCCCTTAGAGGTCTTGTTTTAAGCTTAGGTGTTGCTCATTAATGTAGTCTAGAAGGAGGTTAAGATTAGACTCTCTTAGTCGTTAAATACTATAATATAATATTATCTCTAAAGTCCTTATGCATCTACATAAAGGCACTTACTAATCTTCCTATAAGGTTAGGTTAAGTAGCAAGAACACAGCTATACCATAGTGCTTTTGCTCTCCCCCTATAGCTTCTTTTTTTGTACCTCGTTTTAAAAATGCCTCTTTGCTTAGGCATGGGTAGTTTTAGCCTGTTTAGATGGAAGCTCACCATTAGGGATAATAGTCTTAAGGGAGCACACGTCTACATACATTTCACTTAGATGTAGTAGGTTCCCCTTTTTCTTCTGCTTATTAAATGCGTCCCTCTCATTAGCATACTAGCTATAAAAAAGTCCTATAAAGACTTGCTAAAGGCATTTCTCCTATCTTTTACCATTCTTATGGGTGCTAAGGCCATCCCACCACTTCTTTAGACCTAGCTAGTAGTTTAGGTCCTGCTACTATAACTCGTCCTAGTCTATATGATTAGTGTGATCTCCTCTAGTAGCAATAGAATCCTACTGTAGTTCAAATTGCTTAAGGACAAAAATTATGTCATGGACAGTCATAGAGTCATCCATTAACTTATTAGCCTTTGCTAGCAGCTCTTCTTGTTCTTAATCTACCTAATCTACCATAGACCTCTTCTTAAGCCTTTTGGGTTTTCGTTTAGGAGTAGAGGGGTCTAGCATTCGTTTTTAACCACAAGTGTAGTGTGATTTAGCAGAAGGTTAGAAATCTACAATGGGGCTTAGAGGTGATGAAACATCTTCCTAAGTCTAGGGCAGCTCTTTAGCATAGACCTCCTAGGTGACGTTAAGGTCTGTGTTAGTAAGGTGCTAGATGACGCCATCACCTATCTCTACTACAACAGCCATCTCCTTTATAACAGTCTCGTGTAGATGACCATCATGCCCTAGCCTACCCTCTTGAACATAACTAGGGTTCGTAACTAAGCCCTCGTTAGTGTCTATGGAGTTAGGAGTCCCTAGGACAGAGGCATCTAGTGATGTGCTCTCTTGTGAGGAGACATGGGTATGTAGTTCATTAGTTAGTAGGGTGTCGTGCTCATACCTATCTGTTATGAGACTGTTAATGCTAGGTGATGGTGCTTATAGAATCTAGTTGGTTGAAATGAGGGTTGTAGCAGGACTAGGCAGGGCATTAATAATAGCAAGCTTTCCTAGAGCTACTAACTACAAGTAGGTAGAGGGTTAACGATCTAAGAACGGAGGAATAGCAGCTTGGCTTTGCTATAGGTGTGTAAATATGTAGGAAAAAACCTATGTAGCACTTAGTACTAAGATGATAGCAAAAGTGTCTTTTAAGGACCTTTTTAATAGGAAGATTTTTAAGCAAGTGTTTAAGGGCCTACTCATTGTGTATAGTTGTTAGTACGTTACCTTCATGCTCTTTATATAAGCCTTTACTCCTATTACTTAACGCCTATAGACTATTTAAGTCATTAGTAGAAGTAGTAAATGCCATGGCTAAGTAAAGGCATAGAGGAGAGGAGAAGAGTAGGTATGTAGGATAGGCTTCTCTTATTAATAGCACTAATGCTTAGTATACTAATAGCCTCCCTACCTAGGTTTCTAGACAGGATGGGATCGTCTACATCTATGCTCTATAGTTCTATTATGTACTACTCTGCTTAAATCATCTTAGATCAAATTCATATAGTAAGGCTCTCTAGGCATGATGTAGTATTAATTCATTACATTATAGTACGTAATTAAATACTATACCTACTTGCTACACCAACCTACCTACATAGGCTATAGGGGATGATGAAGTTAAGAGGCCCTAGCCACGTAGGACGTAGGGGATGACAAAGCCAAGAGGCCCTGTTAATTAAGGACCACGCCCTCTAGGGATGGTATATAAAGGCATAACATAGTAGCTACAAGTAAGCTAGTATAGAGAGTTCTCTTGTGCTTAGGCCTAAGTACACTATTGTACTAAACATGGTTTCATTCTATCACGTTCTATAGCTTTCTAACTAGTCGCCTATAGAACTACTAGCTTAGATCTTAGCCACATATTTACCTTACCCCATGCTCTCTCTTAACTCTACTAACTCATTATATTCACTCGTTTCTTGTGATCTCTTTATACTTCTAATCATTATGGATTCTATTTAAATCTATGCTATTACTACTAGTAGTACCCTTTGTATCTTTACTTTTGTTAACTTGCTTCCCCTCCTAATTCCACTTGTTACTCAAGTCTCTATCTTTATTTTAAAGCATTTTAGATATCTATACATACTCTACTAACACTAAATCCTTAGGCTATGGACTTAGGTAGGCATCGTTATATAGCTAGCCTACCTTATACTTAACCTATTCTACATCTTTGCTATACTCTTATAGAATAGCCTTAAAGCTACTAACTTCTTAGACGCTAGTTAGCAAGTAGGTGCTCTAGTAGAGGTTAACATGATCCCCCTCCTTATAGGGCCTCATTTTGCTTTCCTTGCTAACTTGCTTAGGCTCTTACTTAAGACCATCCATAGCATTCACTAGTCTACTAGGTAGATGACAGCTATACTTGTTTTCCTCTATGCTATGGCTACTACGTCTAATGGGCCTCTTCTAATTAACGTTTCCTAGAATCTATTTATAGTTATTATACGTTTCATCCATTACTCCTCTCTTTGTCTAACCTAAATCTTAATAGGGAGTGTTACTACTTTGCCTACTTCTCGTCCTCTTGTTTCCTCTCTTCTATAAGCTCTTATACAAGCTCTTCCTATAATTACACTAAGCCCTTACCTAGGGCTCTGTCTATGCTATATAGCAACACGTTCCTTCTAACAAGTCTTCCCTATGTACCTATATCTATATTACTATAGGGATATTTATAGCAACATACCTCTTATAAACTAGTGCTATCATCGTCTAAAATAGGGTCTTTTACTACTAACTATTACGTGCTACTATCATGCATGATGTAGGTGTAGTTAAGATGTAGCTACATCTCTCTAAGCCTCTAGTAATAGATGCTAGGTAGTATATAAACCTCTAGATCCCTTCTATTAGCTTCTAGTCTTTCCTCTAAACTCACCTGTTTATGGTCATCTCATAGGACACAAAGGACTAGGATAGGCTTAATCTCCTAATTAAGCCTTAGAGAGGGCTTACTTAAGAGCTATTATACTACGTAGAGAAAGGCTACACCATTAACCCTCTAGTCATGTTTAGTAGCCCTTATAGAGCTAGCCTTTTAATAGGTAAGTATAAGAGCATCCTAATGGTAGCAAGCAGCTTTAGCATCACTACCTTTGTACTACACCTAAAGAAGCTAATCTATAGCTATAATACTCACGTGGTCTAAACTTGCTACATTCATCTAGTATAGTAGATAAAGAATGAAGGTAGGATTGCTATATATAATATACAAATCTATACTAAAGCTAATAGTATAGCTAATAGTCTTATAGTTTAGGAAACTACTTAACATTACGCTAGAGGAGGATAAATTAGATGATGGCTATATACGTTTAGTAGTATATAACACCCTCTAAACTATAGCTAATGATTACCTAGACTAGATCCTCTTAATTTTAGTATATGTTAAAACTAAGAGCTTGCTTAAAAAGCCATTTAGTAAATGAGCTATGATGTATCTAGGGCCTACTTCCTTACTAGAGATCTTCCTTATAGAGCTCTTAGGAAATAATATCAAGGTCTATGTAGTAGAAGTTAGTACTAAAGGGCAGAAGGCTTTAGAACAGAGTAAGTTAACATCTAGTATGCTATAAGGTGATGTTAAATCTAGGAGTAGGTAGACAGTAGCAGGAGATAGAAGGATGCTCGTTATAGGTAAGTACTCTATAGTCTACTATATAGGTAGTACTAATAGACGAATGTATCTAGCTTAGAGGTGATTTAAGATGATTTATAGGTAGTCATAAGGAAGTATATTTAGATAGGGGTGAGATTCATAGAACTTAATTACTAGCTAAAGTAGATAGGTCACGCTTAGATAGCAGAGGTTTTAGTAGTATATTCATAGAGCCTTAGAGAGTGCTCCTAGCTAGGTAGCACTCTAAAGCATACCCTCATAGGTAAGTAGAATGCCTAGGATTGTAGAGTCGTAGGGAGGATCCTCCTTAGATGTACGAACGCCTAGGAGGATCCTCCTAGGAGCACCTATTACCTAGGTGTATCCTCTTAGGATCCCTAGCACCCTAGGAGGATCATCCTAGGAGGATCCTCCTAGGCGCTCGTACATCTAAGGAGTATGCTCTGAGTTCGTTTCTTCTCCGTGGACAAAGCTCCTTAGAGACTCTCTCTCCTAAGAGAACACCCCCTAGAGGGCTCGACTCCTGTGAGCCCACTGCTCCCGTGAGCTTTCTCTATAGCATATTGTTTCCTCACAAGGTCTTATGTAATGCCTACTCATGCATAGAAGAGAGTCGGGTGATGACTCCCTGTAATCTACATTGCTAAATAGGGCTGTTCATAGTTGTCTATTTAAGCTTCCCACCCACGAGTAGCCGTATCGATGTATCAATTGCTAATGCTAACGTGCGTAAAAATTATCTAGTAGACTAGCTCGCTAGTAGCTCCACTCTTCCCCCTAGCGCAGCTAACCTTCATACTAGCAGGCAGCGAGAAACACCTACTGAATGAACTTAACACCACCCACTTTAGAACGCTTTGGCTTCCCATTTCCTCACGTAACACTCGTGCACGATCTATCTACCACTAGCCTCCCTCCCTCCTCACCCCGTGCACCTACACATTCCCCTCCCCCCCCATCCCCCTTCCTAAACACGGCCCTAGTAAGGTGTGATAAAAGCTGCTAGCGCTAAGAAGACACGCTGTTCAGCCCGTGCTGATTAGGATTCGCGGCCCCTTACTAAATTAAGGGGCCGCGTATCCACGGATCCACCTAAAAGACGTAGTTCTAACGGGGCACTATAGACAACTAGGTGGATGGTCTCTCATCGCTAATGGTCTCGCACCACCTAATGGTCTTAGTGAACCCTAACCATTTATCCATTGACTTATCCTTGCAGTCGATCCAGTCTTTTGAGGCTCCATGGACTTTCGACTTCACATCAACGTCAACCGCCTCACCCATTGAATAAGGCTTCAATCATTGTCTATAGGCAGATCCATCTAGTTAACCCTCCTCCCAAATCTTCCCACTTTCATTACGCAGAAGCGATGGACACAGAACTCTACCGAACCTAACGTAGCCGCTAGAGATCCGCTTCCCCGGAAAGTCCCACACGCGTTATAAGAGACAGACATTACTACCTGCAGGAAGCGGAGGAGTTTGGTGCTAAAGAAGAGAGGCGATCCCGCCTAACACAAGAGGAAAGGATGGCAGAGGACAGGCGAAAACTACAACGCCAGCTCGAGCAAGATGCCGCAATCACAATTCTCCTACAGCCGTCCCCGCCAATACATATGAGACGAGTACATTGCCAGGCAAACGAATGTTTCATCACAGATGCGTCGCCAAGAGGAGATAGCCTGATCATGGGTGATTACCGAATTGTCCTTGTGAGCTATAACCTCGAGTATTTCCACATATCGTGCCTAGAGAAGATGATTGATCTTCCATCGCTAGCGCCGTCTCGATTTAAGCTCGACACGAATGGTTATCAGTGGTATAGCGGTTGGCCTTAGGCATGGGGCCTGATGTTGCGGAAATGGTTCCAACATAGCGGGCGCGTTGACCTCGCCATAATTGCAGAATACATTGACGCGTACGACACATTTAAGGCAGAGGTCATACCGAATGGCAGCTAACTCACTTAAACCACTGTACTGCCGATAGAGGATCTTGCGGCTGTCCGCCCGAGCCGGAAGGGCCAGGATCATCGCCAACACTGAAGGACTACAAAACGGGAGAAACCAAGGCATGCTCCATCAGTGAGGTCCTTCAACATCCATATGTGGCAAGACTATCCACGAATATCGTTATCCAAGGTCCCCTCTCTCCTAGCTTCTTGGTGGTCCCAGAGCAGGAATCAAAGGACGCTGAGCCTGATAACAACAATGACTCGCACTCCGGCTGAGGTCCGTAAACTAGGGTAGCACTTCTACCTCTCGGGAATTACGACGAGCAAAACAGTATAATGAACAGCGCCCGCAGATGACGACGTATGAGCAATGAGCCCATCGCCGGTCTCTGTGGCGGCATATATTTTAACCTGGAGCTTAGAATCACAAGCTTATCTTTGAGCGTCGTCGCTGGTCCTCTCGGTGGTTGTGTCTCCCGAAGTCTGCTTGGTTCTCGATCAAGTAAACAGATATCCGCTGGGAAGCAGGCTATATAGCAACCCCTGCTCAGCAAGGTTTATAGAAATATGTATTTTTTCATAAGCAAGTAATTATCACATACGACCATAGACTCAAGAGAACTGGGCATCCCGTCCGCTCTGCCATACATAAACTTGAGATCGGTGGATTAGTAGTTGGGTGGGTGACCACCAGCGAATACCCACTGTTGTATGTTTTTGTCTTTTTTTATATTGCCGCTCCTTGAACAATGAGCACTCCCCCAAATCTCTTGCGTCATCACCCCTCTTCCCTCTCCTCTTCAGTCTGTTCTCAATCTCTTCGATGTCTTGTCTTCCCTATTCTCCTGTACGTCGTGTATAGCTTAATAGCGTCCAAATACTCTACTGAGTACTTAACCCTGGAGCCACCCAATGCTCCTTTTTTACAAGTTCAACCATTCAAAGTCATCATCAGAGGTTAGCTCCATTTCGGAGTCCACGAAGAATCCTAGCTCGTCGATACCTTCACTATCAAATTCCGAAGAACCGGACTCTGGATCGGAATCTCCACCGTCTTGACCGGCAACGTCCGTTTCCGTATCTGATACATCGTCCTTGGGATTATATTCATCTTCCGTCGTAATCTCTACCTTCCTTTCTCTCAATCGCCGTATTCGCATAGCATTCATAAACCACGGTTGCTGCTTGCCACCTTTAGGGAAATGGCGGATTTTCCGTTCGCGGAAGTTGACCCTTGCTTCATAGCACAATGCCTTTACTGCTTGGTTGGGTCTTTTGACATATGATGGTATATAATAATGAACGAACTCTGACACATCCTCGAAAGTAACGCATTTCAGATTTGGGAAGCTACCACCTTGTAAGACCTCACGAAACTGGCTTTCTAATTCCAGATCAAGAATGAGTCCACTCGTCCCGTAAAACGTCAATGATTCGAGACTAGTTGGAAGGGTATCCTTTAAACGGAAAGGTGCACGAGGATCATCTCGATTTCCACCGAGAAGTGTCTCTGGGTGAACGCGAAGTATCCTCAGGCGTTCGAAACCTTGAAGCAGGCCAAAGTGAGAAATTCCCTCGCTGTGTTGTTGCGGCGTCGTTCCAGTACCATCGCGATATATATCTAGGTATTCTAGGCTCTTCATGTGCCCTTCGAGTGAGGTGAAAAGCTGGGCGTTCGAAATAGCGATAGCCTCATCAGGTTGTGGCGGCGGGCCAAGACCGCAATCGTTTTGGTAGAATGTCAAGCTATTCAAGGCTATGGGCATTGCAAGAATGGCTTGTGTCTCTGGAGCAGTGGCCTTAGTATACCGATTATTGACGAGGGTCAGGTGCTGGATAAATGATGTTCTGGGCCTGGGGCCACAGTGGTGTAAGGCATCCTCGATATCTAAATCAAAGAGGGAAAGCCTTCTCAGTCGGGGCAGGCTGAAGACACGTGCATAACACACTAGCTCTAAGCTGTAGCGGGTATTGGGAAAGCTTTCCCGATAAGGCCTCTCCCACTCGCTGACTATCAACAGAGCGCGATGGGTAGTTATCTTCGATTACGATTGGGTGCAAAGAGAGCACAATCAGGCTATGAAGCGATGCCATCGCATCGGCCAGACAGAATCCGTGCAGCTCTTCGAGCTGCGGAACGTCGACAACCCTGCCGAGATGGCAATCGCGACAATACATGCCTCCCGCGGCAAAATGACGGACACTGCATTCTCGACCACGAACCAGGAGCTCGAGGATGCTGGGAGAAGCAGTCGGCGTGATGCTCGGACTGAGAGGACCGTCGATGAGGAGCAGAGGCAAGTAGAGATTCATAAGGCAAAAAAGAGGTGGAGGCTGGCAAGGCGGCGAGATGAAGACGACTACATATAGGGTAGAATGTAGAGATCTGTGATTGGACGGAGCCTTGATAGGGGACCGAGAACAAGCTGGCGCCACTGGTCTAAGAAAGACAGATTCGCAATATCACTCCGCTCCACGATAGCATCACAGATCTGCTTTTGAAGAGACGGTATGGATTTTGCGAGTTGCACCGCTAGACTTGTAAAGAACTTGCTGGCATGGCTGACATCTCCGTCACCCTTCGAGAAGAAGAAGCTGGCTCCAAGACGCTTCTGCTCATTGAATCTGCGGGCGACGGTGCGGGAGATTGTTGACTTTCCCGTTCCAGCCAGGCCGTTCAGCCAGAAGATACATCGCTCATCTTGTCCATCTTTTCCATCAGCCCAGTCATATATGTCTTGTAGAAGGTCGACTCGCGTGTCAGGGAGACAGGCGGGTTCGTGTTGTCGGTCCTTGGAATTGAACGGCGCGTGTGTTGCAAACGGGAGGAGGCTGAGGGGATCTTGTCGGCCTATCGCGTGTCAGTTTTGGGGTGCTCCACTTTAATATTTACGTCGCCGTTGATATGAATATTTTGGTATTGCTTGCTAGACCCTGGCTGCTCGGGATCCAACATTGCGACCGACCTAGCTGCCGCAAAAGTGGGGAAGGCGCTGGCGAGAGCCTACAGCCCCAGCCAATGAATTGTGAAGTGCAAAGCCTCTACTTCCTCTCGTAAGTCGGTGCTGACATGATCTCGTCGCTGATGGTGAGGGGCACTACTCATAGGCCCTGTAGCCGCAGGATTGCATTGGCCTAGTGTGATGAGGCTGCGGCTGAAGTCCTTGTGAGGACGTCCCACCTACTCTCTCTATCAACCTCCAGTCAACTTACGCTGACCGTTAGCCATGGAGCGAACGATGCAGAATCGCTACCGACAGAAAATAATACCTCAAGAGCAATTTGTTGATCAGCGCCTTGATTTCACCATCGTCGACATTCAGCTCAATCCGCCGCATTCTCCGAATCTTAGGACATGGAAAACTTCCTCTACAACTTTGTTAAAAGAGGCATTGGATTCTATAGACGAACAAACGAATGCACCGTCTTTTCGACTTGTGGAAGTAATTCGCGACAGCAGTAACAGAAATTACATTGACCACATATCCTTTCACGACTTGCTCACAGGCTTCCACATTAGTAACGAAACCCATGTGCTCATCCAGTACAACGTTCTAGGATTCCATTGTTTCCAGCACCACAACAGTGTTTCTGGAGAATATACGTGCTATATCAACGATGTTCCATATATGCTTCTCTGGAGCGTCAATCCCACGAAGATTTATACACGCGCGATACTCCTGTGCTCGAATAAAGCAATTCACAGCAACTTTGCCCAATTTCGTAACGCGCTGGACATGAATAAGCATCTAATCGGAGAGCCATCTTTCCTCCCAGTTACATCCGCCTTGCTCACTGTTCACAATGTACATCGACATATCAATAAACAACGGATGGAGGTACGGAAAATCGAGGTCAAGTTTGGATTCAGTACCTGGAATTATCCAGAACTTACTATTGGGAGTATCGATGGAGTTGACGTATCACAACTAACGGGGTATACAAAATTGATAGCGTCCTCTCTTGTAGCGATCGGCGATATGAAGCGGAGGCTGAAGCTCACAGAGCTCCTGCTTAAAAGCGTCGAGGACAAGGAGTGCGGCCCCATGAAACGCAAGAACGGTTCATCGGAGGTCAGACTGTTGCAGGAAACAAGGCAGCAGCTGGCTCTTCAAATACAGTGCGCCCAGATCCAGAACGACTATCTTGAGAATCGAGCAAAGAACCAATTCACAGTTGTAGGTAAACTATGGATTTGTGCTGCTAGAGGTTTGCTAATGGTACTAGCTTTTCAACTTGATCAACCAAAGAGATGCCACAACGAATATAAACCTTGCAGCGCAGGCTAAGGAAGACAGTTCTGCCATGAAAACGATCGCCGTTATGACGATGGCATTTCTCCCTGGCACATTCTTTGCTGCCCTGTTTGCTGTTCCGTCCTTGCAATGGACTGGAGACAAGGTTGTAACAGGAAGATTCTGGGTGTATTGGGCTTTTACTATTCCGGTAACGCTAGTAATATTTGCAATATGGGTAGGAATCACAGTGCAGCAGAAAGTAATAGGATATGTTCAGGAGGTGTGGAAGAAGTCTCTCCCCAAGAATGGGGATAATGCGTTTTAAATCTCCTTTTCAAGTTGATAAAATGTGTTTTTCAAGTCCTCGCCAGACATGGGTAGCAGACAGACGTTGGAAATACCCATCGATCGTAATGATTCTGCCTCGGTGGTGATGTTTTCGGCTGCATAGTTCGACCAGATTAGAGAGGGAAAGGATTTTCAGAAAGAAGACCAAAGGCAAAGCTTACGGAGGGTCTCGGAACGGAGAATGTCACAAGGGCTATGTTGTTCAAGATATATATTTTTCTTCTCTAAGTTTAATCTTGTGCACCATCTCCACGTGATTCTTGAAAAGGATAATGTTGCCAAGAAGTAGCCCTTCGGCCTTGCAAACTGGATGCCTGCATTCAAATGTCCCTGTAGTATTCTTCTCCAAATGCCTCTCAACGTGGTCCATCATCTTGTCGGGTTTAGAGAAGGTGCGCATCCGTCTGTCGTAACTCTGTCGATCGTCGCTAATGCAGAATATGCACTAAGTTGTCTTGCACTCCACAGGAAATGTTTCAGGAACAGGTGATTCTTCCTTCACCTCAAGGGACCCTCCAAGAGGAGACCCCGAGGTCGATTTGCTCAGCCGTGACTTATGACACTGGACTTCTTGGCGACGAGATAGTACGACCATTGCGTCGATGGCATGAATCCGTCGTATGACGATATCACGTGCATTTAGATCCTTAGAAATGTGATTCTGGCCCTAGGAATCAGGCAGAATCAGGCAACTACATTTAGTGAAACGTGGTCATATTAGTGTAGTTTCGTACGGTCGAGTAGCTTACGGGTTACGGCATAAGTAAAGGCCGTAGCCCTAGAGAATTCTACAAGTTTGGTTCGCGCTCGGAAATCACATCTGGTAGCAATTGCTTAAAAGAAGAGTCCAGTCCTACCTAGATTCTTTAGGGGCTTCGAACGAAAGATTGCTAAGGGGCAGGCTTTTCGTTCAGAGCCCCATAAGAACCGCACTATCGCCACACTCTTTACTTAATAAGGGAAGTAATGAACCCCTTAATTAAAGAAGAGAGGGAATGTGACGATAGTAGCTAAGGTTCGTACGATCATGCTAAAATATGAGTATAGGGTGAGAATTGCATCTGCAACATGAAGCATTCGAACCTAAGAACCAACTTCAAAAACAAAACCCCTATTAAAAATTATCACTTTGTAATATGTTAAACGGAGACTTGCAGCTCGTACGAATGTCTAAACGAGACTGCCTTATGCTATAGCAGACTGTTAAGTAGGTTACTAATACCTGAATTTAGGATATGAGTACCTAGACTGCTCAAATGCTTTAGTCCTTTAAAGAAAGACTAAACGCCTAGTTTGCTAGGATGGAGGAACGACTCTTGAATACCCGTTTAGAAGCACCTAAGTCAACACTAAACGAAATGCCATTAGGGACCATTCCTACAGAAGTCCCATTCCTAACAACGCCAACGTTTAGGCCACAGCCTGTGTTTAGAGGACAGCCTTCATTTAGAATACATCCTTCGTTTAGAACACAGCCATTATAGCAGCTAGTAAAAGCTCAGCTACCCCTTAAGGAGCCACGTAAGTACAGGGGCAAATGAAAGAACAGAGCTTATAAATAATGGTATATGGATATGTATAGCTTTCTTTAATGCTTTAAGAAGCTTACTCGAATGAGCATTAAAGCTACTTAAGCTGTTAAGTATATTACTTAATACTTTAAGGGTGCTACGTTAACGTGGTAGATGAATCTTTAGTTCTAGGTTGATTGAGGCCTTACAAGCTAGAAAGCTCCTATAAATGCAGACGAGCTCTTTTATGAGTTACAACAAGCTTTTAGTAATATCCATTTAATTGAAAGACGTCAAGAGAAGTATGAAGCTTTAAAGTAGACACACTTTATACAAGACTTTGCAAACTCGTTAAAGCACTAAGTTCTCTTCCTTAACCTAGTCCCTATAGAATATGAGATCCTCTAGAGGTTCTAGACAGGGCTTTAAATGGACATCTAGGTAAAGATGGAAGAGAATCATGGAGATATCCATGACCTAGACACCTACATCAATAAGGCAGATGATGTTGACTAGGCTCTATATAGAGTACGACAACTATAGAAAGCTTCTTTAAACGAATCCTAAGGGCAGAGCTACAGAATAGGATCTAATATCCTAAGCGTAAAGACCAACCCTAGAGGACACAAGAAGTGGTGTATAACAAATAAGGCTTGCTTTAAATGTAGTAGTAAAGAGCATGTCTTGTAGAACTGCCCTTAAACGAAAGATTCAGGACGAAAAGTGGGTTCAAACGGGAACAGAAAGCAACAAGAGGACTTAGAAAACTAGCAGCATCCCTAGACCTTAAAGGCCAGCTAGGAGATGCGCTACAAGAGGCCTTAATCCCGTACGAATACCCTACAATAGAGAATGACAAGCAACAAGATGATAACAAAGCACCTTTAAACGAATGTCTTGGTTCTTTAAATTCGATTGGAAGTAGCATGATGGTTGTGAGTAGAGAGACCCTATAGGGCCAGCCTTAGACCTTAAAGATTCTTCTTAATTACAGAGCAGACTAAGTGTATATCACACGAAGGGTCACTATGAAGATAGGAGGAATAAAGCAAGGGCAGACCATAAGAGTCAACCTACTAGACGGAGGTGTCATTACTTTAAACGAATTAGTTAGATTGTTCGTATGAATTAGCACCTATATGATATCCATAAGCACTACAGTTATGGATATACTAAGCTATGATGTTATCTTAGGATTAACATGGTTTTAATTAGCTAACCTAATGATAAATTAGGCCCGTTTAGAAGTTATAGTAAAGGATCGTAAAGGGACACATAGGCTATAGCTAAGGCGACTAGCTCAAATGATAGAAGACGCCAGCCTTAATCTAATTACCTCCTAAAACGTTAAGAAGATACTCTAAACGAAGGGATCTAAGGGATTAATATACTTCGTTCAAACTATTTTAGATGAATTACCAAAGGATATTCCAGCACAGTTTCAAACGGTAATTAAAGAGTATTAAGACTGCTTCCATTTAGAACTCCTAGAATCGTTACCACCTAAGAGATAATGGGAACACACAATTAATGTTGAAAATGCTATAGCTATTAATTAGGCTGCATATCCCATCTCATATACACAAGCTAAGGAACAGGCTACATAGATTAAGGACCTCTTTAATAAAGGCCTAATCTGTACGAGTTTAAGTGCTTAGGGATTTCTAGTCCTATTTATGAAGAAGCTAGAAGGGAAATGGTGTATGTGTATTAATTACCATGGGCTTAATGTAGTCACGAAGAAGAACACCTATCCATTACCATGCATACAAGACTATCTCGATCGAATAGGGGCTGCTAAGCACATTAGCAAGTTTGATCTACTCTCTAGATTCTATTAGCTACGAATGGCAGAAGAGAGTATTAATAAGACAGCCTTTAATACTCAACAAGGCAAGTTTGAATTCCTAGTAATGCCTATGGGACTTACGAATGCACCTGCTACGTTCTAAACGATGATGAATACTATACTACAGCCCTACTTAGATAAGTTTGCTATGGTATACCTTAATGACATTATTATCTTCTTAAATTTAGACAAAGAGCATAAGGAGCATCTAGCTTTGATCCTTAAAAGCCTTCGTATGAACAAGCTATATGCAAAACCAAGTAAGTGTATAGTAGGAGTAGAGACTATTAAGTTCTGTAGACATATTATAGGACAAGGACAGCTTTAAACAGCTGTCTTAAAGACAAAGTTAATAGAAGAGTGGCCTATACCTTTAAACGTACATAAAGTCTAATAGTTCCTAGGTCTTGCTTCATACTACTAACGCTTCATACAGAGCTTTGCCATGATAGCAGCACCACTTAGCAACCTGCTAAAGGAAGAGGACCCTAAGAAACGGAAATGGAAGAACTGCCCTATAATATAGACAGCAAAGTGTTAGCTTTCGTTCGAACTTTTAAAGAAAGCACTTTCGAACGAACTGATCCTAACGCAACCTAATTTCCACTGTCCATTTATAATCGAAACAGACGCCTTAGAATGGGCAATAGGATGCTGTTTGCTACAGTTAGGAACAGATGGGCTATTGCACCCTATTATGTACGATGGCTAGAAGTTGTAAGGAGCAGAACTTAACTATGCTATATAAGAAAAGGAGTTGCTTGCTATAAAGCACGCGCTTTGAACGTAGAGTTATTATATCAACAATCATACTTAAACGAAGATCATTACAGATCATGAGAGTTTGAAGTATCTTAAGGATACAAAGGTTCCATTAAAACGTCTAGCCTACTAGATTGCTAAGTTTAGAACGTATGATCTTAACATATAGTATAGGCCTAGAAAAGAGGCTATAGTTCTAGACATAATTAGTTGCCACCCTAACTTTATTAGCACTAGTGAAGCATACTAGTTGTAGTTTAATTCTATCTACTCTGTGGATGAGAATGAATGGGAGGAAGCCCTTATAAAATACCTTCGTACAAAGGAAGAACCTTTAAACGAAAAACTACAGAAGGCAGTTCTAGATGACAAGAATCACCTGCCATCTAGTTTTGTATTAGAGAAAGATACTCTCTTATACAAGAAAATGGAGACAGGACAAGTAGCATACCTTGCTCTAATATTTCGGAAGGTATACCTTAAACGAGCACATTAGGATTATAGACACCTAGGTTGGCTAGGCCTAAATGGAGCTCTATAGAATAGAGTTTAGTAGCCTATAATAGAGCGCGATGTCTAGAATCAAATACAGATGTGTCTAGCTTGTTAAGCATCTAAGGGCGCTCGTACAAACGTCATACGAGGTCCTAGGAATACCCTTAAACGAAAGAGTATTTGCTTGTTTGATTAATGGTTAATAGACTTAATAGGAATATTACCTCGAACGTATAATGGTAACTGTTAGATTATAACAGCTATTAAACGGTCTATAGGATGGCCTATAGTAAAGGCATTAAAGGATGCAACTACCTAATTAGTTATGGACTTTATACACTAAGATATATTTGCCGTCTATGGTATTCCAAATGAGATCTTAATAGATAATGGGACTAACCTTGTCTTAGAGGCGATGGAAACATTCCTATAGCCTACTAAGGTTAAACACTAAATGACTACCCCTTATCACCCTTAAACGAATGGAAAGATTAAGTGATTTAATGGAATTATTAGAGCAATGTTAATGAAATATCTATATGGGAAGCCTATACGAATGTGGGACGAATACCTTACACAAGTAGTCTTTGTAATTCGACTCTGCATTCATGCTGTAAGCAAGTACAGCCCCTTTTACCTCTTATACAGAGTTAATCCTAAGTTGCTAGGAGACCTATACAAAGCCCATAATGGCTTAGAGGAAGAGAGAGTACAGAAGATAATCAAACGACATGCACGTTCAAACGATGCGTGAGTAGATGCAAATAAGAAGCTTGTTGAGGTAGTAATCTAAGCATTGCTTGTACAAGATGAGCAATTTGCTCTAAAGCTAGACATAAAGGTTAGAACCTATGTCCTCGTATAGGACGAGAACCCATAGAAATTCCGTTTGAAATGGTATAGACTATATAAGGTTATAATGGCAGCTCTAATCAGAACGTATGCCCTAGAGGACTACCATAAGAAGATCGTTAAAAGCCTTATACATGGAAACTAGTTACTACTACTATACAACCTTGCTATTAATAAAGAAACAGGGCAGTGGAATTCAAGCTTTAATTTAGATACTATCCGTTTGAAGTTCAAGCTTATAGCATCTTTGAACGAAGTCTAAGAAATCCTTAAACAAGAGGGCATTTTAGGATATTCATATAAGGAATTAGTAATGATCACTAAGCGTGAATGGCTGGATCTACAATCTAGAGGACTAGATTCAAGCAAGATTAGGGAGGGAAAAGTAGGCAATATCTTATACAAAGAGGCAATCTTCAAGAAGCTTAAGGCTAGAGTCCTTGCTCTTAAATAGAGAGAAGAAAAGGAGGCTTAGTAGGATGAGATAGATGATACTATACCCTAACAGATACCTTTAAGAGTGATCACTTAAAGTGTAGATACTTAGTTATAGGGTCCTATGGTGATCCCTTGGTCAAATGAGCAAATAAGGGTAGATGTGTTCTTAAACGAAAGGCTTCTAAGTGTAGCTTCTTTAAATGAACCTGCCATTATGACGAGCGAAAGGACTATACATAAGAGTTAGGAATTACGTACACCTACATAGGAGCTGCCTATTGCTATCATAACAGCCTCCTACGTTGCTCTTAAGGATAAGGACTTGTAACCCCTATCTTAAGGTGCTCTAAACGAAGAGTCTAGAATTGCAATCTAGTATTCAAACGGGAAGTCATTAAGTATTGCCCTTAATGTAGGTATTAGTTTAGACAAAGTAGATACAACTTTAAGAGAGAAGAGTATAGCTCTAAACGAAGAAGACAAGAGGGTAGATTTAGTCCCTCTTACAAAAACCCAAGAGACATTTCGTACGAATGTTGTGCTAACTTAGAATAATCACATAGCTTATTCATTACGTACAAAACCAAAGAAGAAGGTAGTTAAATAGACACCGTCCATTCTCTACATATTTCATTTGTCATAAGAAAACAAGAGAACAGAAAACAGGGAGAAATCGTCACATTAGTATTTACATCTCGTATGATGCTATCTACTCAAACCCCTCCCACGTCGACCCCTCACCCTTGCTCTCCTCGTCGTCCTTAGACGAAACATCCTCCACCATCACCCTACCCTCTAGAGCCCTCCTACGCGTAGTGAGAGCACGCTCCATCCCACGAAGCTCTGCTAGAGCATCCTACATGCCGTTAGTGGTGTTTAGGTTGAAACCTAACCTAAGATGGGTGTTCGTACGGGCCTTGTCTTAGTACAAGGAGCCTAAACGAATGTGGGTGCAAGCTCCTACAGGTTAGTATAGGACAGGAGAAGGGAGAAGGAGGAAGGGAACTTACCACTACTAACGTGCAGAGTGCATCAACTACCCTAGCCACCCTAGAAGCAGTTGGCACATGCGCCCCTAAACGGAACCTTTACGCCTAGGCTGTAGCCTAAAGAAAACGACACGTAGCTAGTGTTAAACGGACCAGCTCCCTAAGCATAGGAGTTGCAGGGCACGGCATTATGGTTGCCACGCGCCTATATCTTAATGGCAATGTTATACGAGTAGTGCTTAGAGAGGTCAGCCTCTTGGTTCTTATGCTAGATGATCTAGCGCTAGACAGGGTGCTTAGTAATGACGTGTTGCATGTTAGCAGTGTTAGTCTTCTTAGCCTTAATGGCTAAGGTCATGCTTGTAACGAAGTCACCCTATAAGAATGTTAGCTCTAAACGAGACGAAAGTGAGAACTCTGGACGAAAATGAGAACTCTAAACGAAAGTGGAATCACATACCTTTAGTGTGTAGTAGCCCTTGCCACCACAGCCTCCACGGCCACGCCTACTACCCCTACTACTATAACGTTCACCATCACCACCCCTAAGCCTACCTAATGCAGTACTGCCTGTAGCAAAATCGACTAAAGACATCCTTAAGAAGAAAAAGAAGAAAAGAGGAGTTAGGAAAGGGTTAGTAGTGCTGTCTCTATACGAAGACAGTTCGTATAGGTGACGGAAAAGGAAAGAAGAAGGAAGGTAGGCAGAAGTAAGGCTCTTATGCTAGAGAATAGGGAATGAACAAAGGAGGTGAATCACGTGAGTCATAGGTCAGGTGACCTAGTTTTGTTAAAGTTAGGGGAGATGTGATTCTAGCCCTAGGAATTAGGTAGAATCAGGCAACTACATTTAGTAAAACGTAGTCATATTAGTGTAGTTTCGTATGGTTGAGTAGCTTATGGGTTACAGCATAAGTAAAGGCCATAGCCCTAGAGAATTCTATAAGTTTAGTTCGCGCTTAGAAATCACAGAAAGGTCACACATGATTTCTTAAAGCTAGGCCTGTTCTAGTAGCTAGTGCTTAATGATAGGCTTAACATAAGTTGGTGTCATGACTTTGACCTTCTTAATGATCTTCTTAAGTTCTTCGTTATGGATATAGTAGAAGTAGTCTTAGTAGTACTCCCTCTTAAGCTCTTGCTTAAACGTCTTGGTTACTATAGCAATCTGTTAATTTAATTAACGATATTCTTCACTAGCTTCCGTGCTAATTAAACCCTAAACAAATGCGTGTCTATATAAACGCTTTAGCTCTAAGCAAAGCTCTTGCTGTTTAAGCTTTAGCTACACTAGCTCTAGATTAGGTAGGAGGTCATTACGAACATCGTTAGGTACTGTCTAAGGCGCTTAGGGATCACAAGTAAGACTCATGTGTATAAAGGCCTAGAGGAAGCTAGAATCAGTAGGCTAGTCTAGGACTGCATCTTAAACGATAAACCTAACTTTCTCATTGTTGTATGATCTACAAAAGACGCCAGTCTAAGGATTGTGTCTTAGAATCTAGTCACGAACTACTGTTATTACAGCCCCTACGTAATTGTTAGTTAAAGCAAGCTATGGTTAATGACAAGCCTTACCATTAATAGCGTTTCCTATGCCTCTACAAAAACAGTAGCTCGTTAACTTCTGCTTAAAACCAGTCGCCTAGCTAAGATGATTAAGATAATAAGCATAAGTTAAGTAGCGTAGAGCCTTCTACTCTAACGTACGGAACAAATTGCACAAGCACACTACCTAACAAAATATAGGCCTCTTAAGCATCTCTAGCTTCTAGTGAATTAATACGGCTTTTGTAGGGTGCTGTAGATTACTTATAAACAAAGGCTCTGCTTATGACAAGCCTTCAACCTTAATTACATCATCCTTTATTACATGAGTTAAGACATGGCTAATAGGGCAAAGTATAGGAAGGGCTTCTTTATGAAAGAGGAAAGTCATGCTAAAGTCATGAAGTTAGTTAGGATAAGGGAGAGGCATTATAGAGGGACATATAGTTTTAGTTTCCTATTAGCACCTTTATAATGGGAGAAAGTGATCTCTATGCCTAGGAGGTCTTGTTCTCCTTATATAGGGTTCTAAACAATCTAGAGACAGATGTCCTTATAGCATAAACTCTTATATTTCTATTCTATAGTGTTAGGGTCAAAGTAATCATCATCATATTTAGTATTGCTTTTATTATCCCATGGCGCTTACCCTTGATAATTTAGCTCATCTAATCCCTCTCCCTTATCTACACACTCATCTTTATCTAAGTCATTAACAGCATCCTAGACTTCTATATGTAGGCGTTTACAAGAGGTTATCTTTCTACCTATATGCTTTAAGGTGTCAACTAGCTTAGTAGGTTAACAACTAGTATAGATAGAAAGGAGCATTATTATTATAGTCGTTAACCATTAGTCCTTAGTTAGAAATACGGAGGTATCCTAAGCCTAGAGGTAAGTGAGGAGGAGAAGGATATCGTCTACTCCTAACACTAGTTTAGCCTTTATCATCCATCTAAGTTTAAATTCGTCTACTAAGGTCGTATCTAGATACTACAAGAACGGTGTTAGTATCATGTCTTCTATAAGTAACAATGAATATAAAAGCATACCTTAAACACCTCTTTTGCATTGTTTATATCCATATAACGCCCATTAACCTAATTATAGAGTTGTTTAAACTATAGTAGGTACTAGTAGATAGAGTTAAATGCCTTAACTTTATAATTCTTATAGATGAAGCATAGGAACAACATGGTCTTTACTTTATTACATTGTTTAATAGCTCCTTGTACGTCATCTACACCCTAAAAAGCATAGAACCTTATCTTAAGTAAGTAATAGGAGCCTTAAAGGGGACGTTGTTAACTTACTTAGACCACTTGTGCTATATGCCTTAGACATTCTCTTTCATGGCTTTAGCATCCTTAGGTTTCTAAGATTTAGTGCTAAGCTCTCGTCCTATAACTAGGTAGTCCTTAGTAGTACGCTTAGGCTTCTTTGGCTATTAAGCTTGTCTCATCCATTTAGTAACGAAGCTTATTATGTTCTGCTTTAGAGTAAGCAGTTGCTAGTTGCCCATTCCTTTAGTAGGCATGATGGGCAACTTAGCAATAGACCTAGGATGATGAGATAAACATAGAGCTCTAAATGCTAAGTCGTAGGGCGCCTACCTTTAGGAGACAAATACCTATTAGGCTGACTTGTTTAAGGGCGTGAGAGGGCAAGCTTTTAGGAAGAGATAGGTGGTGCTTAAAGTAGGCCATAGGATAGCAAGGTATTTAAACAAGTGGCTAGTCTAAGTGACTAGGTGGTCCATCATGTAGTGGCCCTTAGAATCATGATGGGCAGTAGGTGGTACCTTAGGGTGAGTAGAAAAGAGAGAAACGGAAAGGAGAAAGCTAACTATAGGGACTAGGAACTAGGAACCATTTAAAGGGTAACTAACATAGGGCTGTGACTTGTAATCACATGTATTTAGGTTTAGCATAGAGGTAAAGGGTGCATAAAGTAGCAACTACACCCTGCTAAATCCAGCAGCTCTAACCCTAAGAAGTGGCTTTATCTTATAAACAATATTACTTATTATAATACACGTGATGATAATGATGTTAAATATAGCTATAAAGCTAGTAGATAAGTGCTGTTAAAAACTCTATATCTATAGTACCATTACTATTATATAGTAGTACTATAGCTTTAACAAATATAGATTCTAGTAATTTATCTTCTCTTAATACTAGTAGCTTCTAAGATAATGCTAATGTGTTCTAGTTATAGTCTTTATAACTAGACCTTAATAGTACTATAGTACCTTTAATTTCATTAATAACCTAATGAGTATAAACCTTATGGGTTTAGTAACATAATAAGAGCCCTTCATTAATAGAGGATGCTAACAAGTGCATTTAGTAATGCTTATATTATACTAAATAATATAAAGGGTTAGGTAGTATAGCTACTCTAGCAAAGCACTTAATAGATTTATACTAAGTAATAGATACTCTAAAGGAGTTACGAGTTAAGAACATGTAGATGAGTATTTTAAGCACCTTCTTAAGTGGAATAAGTAACCTATATAAATGGTAATGAGATACTAACTTTAATGCTCTAATGTTTAAGTAGCTACTTGTCTAACTTATTACTAGATGCTTATTATCATTCATAATTATCTAACGCCCTAAATTCTAAGACTTAATACATTTCTTAAATGTTAATAGTAAAGAGTCTTTACCTTAAAGCTATAGTACTATATAAGAATAGGTAGTTTAAAGATATAAGTAAGAGAGGGTTAAGATTTAGTAAGCTTTATAGTCATCTTAGTTAAAGATCCATCTTACTATTAACTTATGAACATCTCTAAACATAAAGGCATTAATAGGTCTAATTATATACTACATTAGGGAGAATAAAGAGCTTTAATAGTTAGTACTATTACTATAAGAGCTAGAAGGATAGTATATAGGTAATAATTAAGCCTAATTAATATATACTATACTTAAAGAGTATAATATATTATTAAAAGTTAGGTATTTCATAATAGATAATGCATTAAATAATGATACTATAATAATAAGCCTTTTAAATCATTAGTACTATTATAAAAAATGATAGTACTATAAAATTTTAACCTCTACTATATAGTACTATTACTCTAAGGTATTAAATATAATGCTTAATACTACTAACTTTGTTATAATGGCTATATCATTAACCTAGTAACATAAGCATTCTTATTTCTATATAAGGATGCTCTTTCTATAGATAATAACTCTTAAGAAGCATTATAAGTATAGGTTAAAACATAGAGGAATGTAGGCCTACTAGGAAAGCTACATAATATTATAGTATATATTTAACATTCTCCCTAATGCTAGGTAACGTTTAAGAAGTATAGTAATGGTAAAAGGCTTGCTTAGGATAATAAGACTTAATAGAACTCATAGTACTTAATGCTTTATAATGCTCTTAATGATAATATAAAGAAAGCTATTAATGAATACTATTATAAGGAGTACTATGACCTAAGCTAAGACAAATTAATAAAGAGTAATTAGATAATACTATTATACATCTATAACTACCTCTAGTTCTTTTATAAAGTAACGTTAGCTATAGAAGGCTAAGAAGCTATACTAGAACAAGTATTATTATCTATAGAATTCCTTAAGTAATTAGAGAAAGGCAAACAACAATTTTAAGATAATATAATACTTAGCCTATGTTTTAACTTAGCTTAGAAGGTTATAGACAAGTATTATATACTAACTAAGTAGTATGTAATAGTACTATTAATAGTACTATTAATAGTCTATAGTACTAACACTTTATAGGTCTTCTATGTATATTACTACTAGAATACTCATTCTAAGTTAAAAATAGAAGTATTACAAAGAGAATTAGCCTATTAACTAGGTAACACTAGTAAAGATAGCTATTTAATTACTATAGGATAAGCATTATAAGCTAATAATTAAACCATTAATTATAACTATAATTTAACCTTAAAATAAGAAGAGTACATTTAAGGAGTAGGCTATACAAAAATGCCATTAACTAGCTATTTAAGATAAGTATTTAAAATACTACTAAGCTCTAGTTACCTCTAAATGTAATGCTTAGGGTTAGTAGATGGAAGGTGCTTAGCAAATAGCATATCTAAACCTCTAAAAGATGGCTCTTAATATCTTATTAATACCTATAATGAGTGCTAAGCCTAAACGTTTATTCTTAGGGGTAAAGATTATAATTATAGATTAAAGGAACTAATTAGGGGTTAATACTATTAAGTATTTAGAGTGTTTAAAGTCATAGCTAAATCTTTTAACTAATTCTTAGATTAATGATAATAAGTAGTACTATTACTATTTCATTCTATATTAATGCTATTAGTTTCTAAATTATTATATATAGTATATATAATGCTAGGTCCTAGTATTAGACTTATAAAGGCTTTAACTTATGTTAGGTTAGTTAGTAAGGTAGGGGATCATTTACAAAGGCTTTGTTCTTAAGTTATAGCATGTTACTAGTATATATAAAATACTATATTAAGTTAAGTATAAAGCTCCTATCTAAGAACTAACTATCTACTTATATAGTAGCATTATGCTAATGAAGTTTATAAACTCCTTCCTAAGTCCTAGGACTCCTAGAGTCTAAGGACTCCTACTAGACTCCCCTAAGTCCATTATATAACACATTAGCTAACGTTATGTAACACATTAGCTAACGTCATGTAATACATTAGCTAACGTTATGTAATGCATTAGCTAATAGTTAGGTAACTAGGATCTATTACTAGCTCCTAGGTTATCTAACTACTACTATACCCTTAGGGTTTAGAGTTGTCATTTATATAGCCTTAACCCCTCTTACCCTATAGTTATCTAGCTTTTCTATTACCTTATAATAGTATACTATAGAATAATACCTTACTATCTATAGTATTATAACATAGATAGGCATTATAGTTAATTTACTAGGTTAAGTAATGCTAACTATATAAACTACATAAACTACATAAACTATATAAACTATATAAACTACATGAACTATACTAACTATACTAGCATTACTCTAGGTTTATAACATTTAATAGTACTATAGTACTATAAACTATAAACTTCTTCTATATAATAACCTTTAATCCTTCTCTACCTCCTTTATACTCTAATAAGCATAAGGAGCTAACCTCTAAGGAATGATGAATAAATCATCATTCTTATTAGGAAGGATGGGTTTAAGGAGGTTAGGATCCCTAACATAAGACTCTCTCTTATAACTTTAAAGGGCCTTAGTTAAAGCATCTAATAAGCTAGCATTAGTACTAAGAATATTATACCTAATCTAAAGGATTAGAGTAATCTCCTAAGCAAAGAGGTAGTAATGCCTAGCCTAAAGCTACTCATCCTTAGCCTTATGGTAAGTAAGACCTAAAACTACCTATCTCTTACTACTAGCTCTAACTATCTCTACCTCCTTCTTCCCCTTATCTCCCTCATCCTCCTCATCTCCTTCATTTCCCTCATCTTTTGCTTCTAAACTTACTAGGCCTTATGCTAGTAAGGTAGTACTAATAGAACAAGGTGTAAAGATAATAAGGTAGGGTGTAGAGATGATAAGGCAGGGTGTAGAAATGACAAGGTAGGGCATAGAGACAACAAGGCAAGGTATAGAGACAATAAGGCAAGGCATAGAGACAACAAGGCAAGGTGTAGTAGTACTAATAGGGTAGGGCATAGAGATGATAAGACAGGGTGTAGTAAGAGGAGGACAACTAGTAGTAACACTAGAACTAGTAGCACTAAGGAAAGAGCATAACCCTATACCTATAAAGTAGGCATAGTTAGTATAGTAGCCATTAGGGTAAGTAGTAGTGTTTATAGCATAGTAAGTAAACTTATGCTTTACTATGCCTTTTATATAGTAGGAGCAAGTAGTAAGGGTAATAATAGCATAAGAATAAGCTATTTTAGCTAAAGCTTAACTCTTTCTAAAGCCTTTAAATTATTAAAAGTTAGCTAGAGAAATATTAAAAGGGCTTTTAAGTATATATAGTTATGCTATTATAGTAGGAAACTTTAATAGTAATACTATATTTACCTATTTTTAAGTTAGTATATAATATAAAATAGTAAATTAATAGTATTATAGATAGTACTATTATTATACTTACTAATCTTATATATAGTAATAATGTAGAAGAAAGAAGAAAGAAGAAAGGAAGGGTAAAATAGTAAGGTTATAGCTTAACATTATAATAGGTATTAATAGTACTATAATAAGTAGTACTATTAAAACAATAGTACTATAATAAGTAGTACTATTAAAGTAATAGAAGTAACTTAAACACATAATATTCTATACTATTATTATTATGTAATGTCTATATTGTTTATATTATTTATATTATTTATATTGTTTATATTATACTATATTACTAAGCTTTATTAGCACTATATTATAATAATACAATATGGCCTTTAGCTATATTATAATAATATAATATAGGAATTTCCTAGTAATATACTACTAAGCTACACTATTAGCAACACTAGAATATAGTATAGATAGTATTTAGTCTTTATAAGGAAGTAGGCTTTATAAAGGAGTATAATAAGTAGACTTTCTAAAGACACTATATAGTAGTATAATATATAGTATTAGTGCCTTCTAGTGCTTCCCTATTGCCTTTAGGATAGGGGTGTACTATACTAGTAGCCTAATTTATAGTAAAAACCTAAATTTAATACTATTTACACTATCTATTACCTTTCCCCCTTAGTATCTATCTAAAATATCTAATTTTCTTACTATGCTACTACTACTAAATTAGGTAATATAGAATCTATTATTATAAGGGGTTGTAGTAGTAGCTAGCTATATAGTTTTCTCTACTACTTATCTAACCTCTTCTTCTCTTTCTTAGCATCCTTCTCCCTCCTAGCCTTAATAGATTAATTAGCATCTTTTGTACTAAGTATACTAGAATCTCTAAGCCTTAGTATTTACTACTTAGTAATTTAGCACCTTTAGGGGGCTTATATCTATCTCATTTTATAGACTATATTACTTATTATAGCAAGCTCCTTAGCCTGTCTTTTGTAGTAATAGAATGCTTATTATAGACCTTGTTAAAGTTTTAAAGTAAGGCTATTAGTAGTGAATATCTTTAAGAGTTTCCTCTAATTCTTCTTAAGGTCTTAGGTGCTCTTTAGAGGGGTATTCTCTATGCTAGAAGAAGAGAGGTTTAGTAGTAGTATAACCTTTCTATATAGGTAAAGATATAGTATAAAGAGCTTAAGAACTAGTAGAATAATATCTTAAAGCTTTTAGATAATAGTAGATCCATCTAGAGGATATATACTACATTCTTTAAATAAATTCTAGATGATTTGCTAGTTAAATGTCTTCTTTTAGATAGTAATGATATCTACTAAGAAATCTACCTTACTCCTAGGTATTCTACTCTACTAAGTAATAAGGTTATTTTGCTTATAAAAATTCTATTTATATGTAAGGAAAGGCTTGTCATTAAGAGGTTAGTAAATATAAGTTATATAAGGCTAAAAACAAAAAGGAAGAATATTAAATTCCTTATAGAATTATAGGAATTTAACAGTCTTATAAGACTCATAGCTATTAAATATTAACATACGTTTTTCACCTCTTTTCATCTAATCTTTTATTACCTTATGAAATTTTCAAAGCTATCTAATAGTAAGTTCATCATTAATATATCCCTTTAAAGAAGTAGCTATCTAATATAGTAGTAGTTTAGGATGATTATACTAGCATTCTATAAACGTAGTACCCTTAAAGATAAATAGTAGCTTTATTATCTAACCATTAGTAGCAATATACTTAATAGCTATAATATTCTTAGCATAATTAAATTAAGCAAGGTTAGGGCATATTCCCTTCATTCTAATAACCTTCTAGGATCTTCCTTAGCTAGGTTAAAAGCCACATTTATTAAAGTTATATACTAGATGAGATAGGAGGTCCTTAACTACATTCATAAGCTAATTATACTAATGCTATAGATATCTAATGTCCTTAGCATTAATATGCTTCTTATCCTTTGTCTTCTAAACCATAGAGCCTAATTTTAGGTGTGCTAGTAGTCTCTTTATAAAGTGATATAGCTACATCTTACTAACTATGTAATCTAACCTAGCCTACTATAGCACCTAATTTACCTACTCTACTAGCATATTAGGATTAATAGAGAGATATAAATCATGTATATAAGCAACCTATTAGACTAAGGCTTCCTCTTAATAATCATTAAGGGCCTTGTTAATTAGTTTTTAAGTACTATAAGCCTGTTTTCCCTAGTAAACCTAGCCATGTAGTATCTTATATAAGATACTATATTCCTATGTAATCTTTAATAAATTTAGTTTTTTTTAGGCATAGATAGCTTTATAGGCCTTAATAACATGTAATTCATTTATTTTTAAAGCTTTTAGCATAGTAGGTAGATAGGTATAACGTTAAGAAGATAGATGGTAGGAAATTTAGGTTTCTAGTATAAATTAGGCTACTAGTGTAGTACACCCCCATCCTAAAGGTAGTAGGGGGGCACTAGAAGGCACTAATATACTAATAGTACTATAGAATACTACTTCTAACTAAACTTTACTTTAATTTCTATATAATGCTTAATGAAGTTTATAGTCTAGTTCTTCCTAATAAGGCTCTTATCTCATTTAGAGAGTAGTAAGTTTACTATTTCTTATATAGCTTATAGCTAAGGTAGAAATCTATATAAATATAGGTTAAGGATATACTAAATAAGAGCTAACTCTTTATATAAAGTTAACTTATGTAAATTAGGAGTAGTGTTACATTAAGAAGGCATCTTGTTTATTTAATTAAAAAGTAATGAATAAAGTACATTATATAATGTAGTAGTAACCTAGATACTTATAATATACCCTTATTTAATAGCTTTAATAGCCTAAATAATCCTATTCTCTTAATTAGAGAGTAGAGCTTTATGTACTAGTAGCATTATTCATTATAGGTAATAGACATGTTATTTGTGTTTTTGTAACTAACTTACTTAGGTGACCAAATTGCTTATGAAATACGTTATCTCTATTTAGTATACTAGGCAAGTATATTCCTATGTTATATACTAACTAAAGACTACAATTCTTTTTATATAGCTGCTAACTTTATAGGATTCATATAAGGCAGTTAGGAGAGGTTAGTTTAGAGTTTAATATAAAGTTCTCTTGTATCTATGGTTAGGAATCCATCCTTTACATTAGGTATATATTTACACTAACGTCGCTTTGATGATCTTAGCGCCATGCTCGGCCACCCCGTACACCACAGCTTGAGGGTTGCTCCTCGGCACGACTGGTATAATGCTAGCATCGCAGACTCGAAGATTCACACACCCATAAACACGTAACTTATCATCAACAACGCCACCCATCTCTTGCGACATCATAGCACATGTACCAACAAAGTGATGCGTCCAAGCAGTGTTAGCCTTAACATACTCCCTTGCCTCCTCGATATGCGTGAAGCGATTCTCGCGCGGCTTAAGGAGAGACGCGAAGGGCTCTAGTTGAGCCAGGGACTTTTCGGCGTACATGACGTAGCGGGCGAGGACTTCTACGTCAAGAAGGCTTGGGGAGAAGCCTACATCTAGCGTCATCCCTGTGTTTTTGTCTGAATGCTCGAGTGAGCTGCTGTTGATATGCACGGAGCCTCGAGGAAGAGGCGTGGAAAGCATCGTGACAATGGTGAAGTGATTCCCTGGGGCGCGATACGAGGGATCAGCCACATCAAATGGCGAATAGCATGGGATGAACATGAACCGCCCCGGTGACTCTGTTTTGCTAGTGAGGTTCCTTTCGATGTATGAGTTCCACGCCCTCCGGAACGCTGGCGTGGCAATTGAAGGCCCTATTGATTTGCCTGCGGCTTCCTTCAGAAGCTGTTGTATCTCGTTCATTCCATGCTCGTCTGTGATATCGGTCATAGGCATTTGCGCACTCAAGAGAGTAGAACTTCTTCCGATCGGGCCTCCCTTCCCGCTGGCATACGTTTTCTCAGCTGCAGCAACTGCGCCGGGCTCTTTTCGGATGAATGCATCCAGGGTATCGACATCGTCTCGGATTGGGAACACGACGCCCGAGAAGCAGTGGTTCTGGAAGTTCTCTCCAACATGGGAATTGTCGACAATAGAGTCTATACCCAGGTTCTGCAAACGCGACCTTCCGCCAATTCCAGAGAGCTCGAGGATCCTGGGGGAGTTGATGACGCCTGCCGCGATGATAACCTCCTTGCGAGCCTTAATAATGCTCTGCTTCCCATCCTTTGAAGTCACTTGAACGCCAGCTGCAATAGGCTCAGCTCCAGTATTTCTTTCCTTAAAGACGATTTTGTTCACGGTCGATCCAGACAGGAGAGTGAGGTTGCTTCTAGAACAAACAGGGTCAAGGTATGCATTGGTCGTGAAAGACCTCTTGTTTGAAACCGGATCAACAGTATCAAAATTCGTGATTGGGCCGTGTTGCGAGCCGGAGAAGGCATCGCATGGCGATTGTCCAAGCTGTGCCAGGCTATCATTCCAAGTCTTGACCCACGAGGCCTCTATTTCCGACTCATTGATGACTAGTTGAATCGGCCCACAGCCTCGTGGTGCTGTTCCAGACGGGCCGTGGATAGTCACGGCTTTGCGCACGGCCCGGTCCATGGCCTCGAAGCCCCAGCCACTGTTCCCAAGCTCGGTCCAGAAGTCGAGATTAGACTTTGAGCTTGGTTGGAAGACGAAGCCATTGATGCCACTTGTGCCTCCCAAGGTGCGGCCTGTTGCTAAAGAAAGTGGTCTATCGCCATGTGGTGACTAGAAAGCATTGTCTTAGTAAAGGCATGCATAGAGAGCGGTGAGAAACTCACTGGGTAGGTAGACTTGAACCCCCAATCCAATGGACCATTTCGCAAAGAAGCATGCAAGCCGGGAGTTTGGAGATTTGGGTTCGAGCTGTCATCCTCTCCAGACTCAAGCACAGCGACTTGCAGACCCGGGTCCTCAGATAGTCGAGCGGCGACAATGAGACCCGCTGTCCCACCACCAACAATGACTATATCATACGCGTCCGATGACATTACGAAGTCTGGTAGTGAAAGGGGTACCACAAATCAACCCTTCCAACAACGAAGGAAGAATATGTTTCGGCTGTATCATGTTCGACCTCATCGTGTGGGTGGGCTGGTCGCCGGATACCTTTCCAATTGCTAACGGCTTTCGTTGCGGAGAAGTCCCCTCCCCCGCAGTTACTCGCATTTTCGTTTTGAGTTGGAGGAAGCACCAAGACATTCTTGGCCTGGCGTACTACCAAAGTCCGGGGCCGGCCCCCAAGGATCCCGCGGGGGGGCCGCACTAGAGACCAGGTACTAGCCTGTGGGGGATGCGGTAGGTGCCGCTACAATGTACAATAAAGGGCATTGTTCCGCAAGAGAACGGACAATGGAACGGACAATAGCTATGAGTTAGTTGCATTCGCTAAGATGTAGGTGTCAGGAGACTTGTTCTTTCTTCACGAGAGAGGGTGGAGGGGCCAACGATTACGCCCAGAACTCTTCTCCACTAGCCTCAGTATCAGCTGCATGGCTGAGTGAGCAAAGACAGATTATCCGCACGGCTCTCACGACATGCTCACTCAGCCATGCGGATAATCTGTCTTTTTTGATGATAGTATCCGGGGAGTAGCTTCATGTGGTGTGACGAGAGGTGACCGAAGCTACAAAGTTGGCATATCGCAAAAAAGGACTTAATAAGGTAGCTTACCTGCGTGTGCAAGCCGTCATTACACATCCTTTTGTCACAGCTCCAATAAAGGCAAGATAAAATGAATATCACAAGGAAACGGAAGGAAATGGTAATTAGAAAGTTGGAGTTCTACAACCAGCTGGTCGGTACACTAGAAGGACGGATCTAGGCAGTCCAGTGGGCGGCATTCTGCACGTTCAGCAATGATAGACGTTGAACGGGAAGGATACGATGTACTACGGGGAATGGCCCCGTGTTTAGGCTAATTCTGAAGCGCCTGAGTAGGGTAACACTTCACAGGCTGTGTATTGTATGAAGAATTCCAAGTCGCATGCCAAGTCCTGCAGGGAACTCGGCTCATTACTGTTGTCTTAACCAAAAGATTATGCCGGATTGGCTTCACGGTGGTGGAGACCCTGCACAGCTGTGGCCCGGTTCGTATATTCAGGATCCGGATAACCACCCTGAAACGCCTTGCTAGAGACTGGATTGGAGACGAAGTCAAGAGGATATGCACATGTCAGGCACAAAGAAGCCGCCAGCGCTTCGTTTGGCTGGGTCTTCGATGATGCACAACATGTAGAGTTGAATGGCTACAAGTTTAAATTCTTAAGAAGCGACTGATATGCCCCATGGAAATCATTCTCTCGGTTCTCCTCGCTGTCAGTCTCGGAGTCTTATATCCATAGCTACAACATTGTAGTAACGTCCATTTACAAGCTCTGCCTTCATACCTTGAGCACACACGGCACGATGGCAGACCTTGAGCCCATTGCTATCATCGGCATCGGCTGTCGCCTTCCAGGAGACGTAGGAAACGCCGAAGACTTCTGGCGACTCTTGAGCGAAGGTGGCTCAGGATGGTCAGTTGTGCCGAAGGACCGTTGGAATGTCGATTCATTCTACCACCCTGATTGCACCTCCATCCAATCATACAACGCCAAAAGCGGATATTTCATGTCGCAGGACGTCACAGATTTCGACTCGAGGTTCTTCGGCTTTGCACACAACGAGGCCAATGTTACAGATCCCCAGCAGAGGATTCTCTTAGAGACGACATTCGAAGCCTTGGAGAATGCCGGAGTCCCTATGGAGACCGTCAAGGGCTCCGACACCGCAGTATATGCCGCCCTCTTCGCGCGCGACTACGATCGGATCGGATACAAGAACCTCGAGGGTTTGTCACAATTCCACATTCCCGGAACAGGAGAAGCTATCATTGCGAATCGTGTGTCGCATTTCTTCGATCTTCGGGGCAACTCAATGACTATTGACACTGGCTGTGTAAGTTCACGGATTCTCGCTCGCAAAATGCGCGCGGAGCTGACAACACTGGTGCGTTAAAGTCTGGTAGCCTGGTCGCGCTTCACGAAGCCTGCACTGCTCTTAGAACAGGACAGTCTCGGATGGCCATTGTTGGCGGCACAGAAGTCCTCTTGCACCCTGATCAAAATGTCATTATGAGCTCAGGCGGGTAGGTTCACTCAATCTTGGTTTAAACGGTAAACTTTCGTTGCAGCCCTAACTGACTGGCTTCACTCTTCCAGTATGCTCAACCCAGACGGCAAGTGTTATACATTTGACAGCAGAGGATCTGGATACGGTCGCGGAGAAGGTGTTGCCGTCGTCATCGTTAAGCGGCTGAAAGACGCACTTGCAGACGGCGACACGGTCCACGCCATCGTTCGGAACTCCGGCGCCAACCAAGATGGCAAGACTAATGGAGTCACGCTCCCGAACCCGGATGCCCAGGAGGCTTTGATCCGGAGAGTGTACGGCGATGTGCATCTCGACCCTGCCGAGACTCCATATGTGGAGGCCCACGGTACGGGTACTAAGGCAGGTGATGTCGCCGAGGTGCAATCCCTGGGCAACGTCTTCACTGAGAAGACCAGAACCCGGAACTTGTATGTGGGCTCAGTTAAGACCAACATTGGCCACACGGAGGCCACCAGTGGTCTCGCCGGCTTGATCAAGTCGATCCTGGTCCTCAAACACCAGCAGATCCCACCCAACCTGAACTTCATCGAGCCGAAGCCAGGCCTCAACCTAGACGAGAGGCAGATTTCGGTAATTGCTCTTATGCATCTGCATGCCATACATCATCATCGTACTTACCTTCTTTGTTAGGTGCCACTAGATCTTGTCCCTTTGCTCCCTAAGGGTTCTAAAGGCGCTCACAGAGTGTCGCTCAACTCCTTCGGTTATGGTGGTACCAACTGTCACGTTATCCTTGAATCGCTAGACCAGTACCTTTCTGACCATAGTGGGTATCTGACCAACGGATCTATCAACGGATCTATCAACGGTGCCAATGGTCATTCTGCTACAAACCGCAGCGAAAAGAATGGTGTCCAACTGACCAACGGCACAAGTGGCGTCAATGGTAGCCATGGCAGCAATGGAGCTGAAGAGAAAAGCATGGCATCAGAGGGCATGCCGTTCATCTTCCCTCTGTCTGCCACCTCAGAGGCTGCCCTGGACGAGATCCCGGCACAGATCCAGAAGTGGCTTTTGGGCCCAGACGCTTCTACTTCCGACTTGAGTGACCTTTCCTACACCCTCGCTTGCCGTAGGTCGCTCTTCAAGTGGAGGAAAGCCTTTGTGGCTTCCGACGTGGCCGAGCTCACAGCAGCACTAGGCGAAGGCAAGATCACTAAGACCCGTTCAGCACCATCAGCCAAGGTTGCATTCGTCTTCACTGGACAAGGTGCTCAGTGGGCAGGTATGGGAGTTGAGCTCATAGGTTCCTCTCAAGTCTTCAAGAGCTCTATTGAGAGCTCGTCCCAGTTACTTAAGACCCTAGGTTGCGAGTGGGACCTCACCCAGCAGTTGAGCAAGTCTGCCGCAGAGGAGTCACGGATCAATGAGAGCGAGCTTGCGCAGCCTCTAACTACCATTATCCAGATGGCGCTGGTGGATCTGCTCGCTCATTACGATGTCAAGCCCAACTTTGTTGCCGGACACAGCTCTGGTGAAATTGCCGCTGCCTACGCTGCTGGGGCCCTTGCCCGAGAAGCCGCAGTCAAGGCGTAAGTGACCTCCTTTGAGCACTCGACCTGCTTCGATACTTGCCTCAAATATACACTGACACTGTCTTCAGCTCGTACCTTCGAGGTCTACAGTCCGCGATTGCCAAGAAGCTCAACGAGTTGCCCGGATCTATGCTGGCCACAGGCTATAGCGAACATGCAGCGCTCCAGACAATCAAGGCAGCTAATATTGACAGTGAGATGGGTCGCGTAGTAGTTGCCTGCGTCAACAGCCCTGCCAGCACGACTCTTTCTGGAGACGAGCCTGCCGTTCAATACGTCTCGGAGATGCTCCGAACTGGAGGGGTGTTCACACGCAAACTCAAGGTCGAAACAGCCTACCACTCCCATCACGTGGAGAAAGTGGCTTCCTCCTACTTTAAGTCACTCGAAGGACTCTCTAGCACTGAGATCAAGTCCGATGTTGAGTTCTATTCGTCTGTAACCGGACAGATGAAGAATTCCGACTTCGGGCCAGCATACTGGGTTGAGAACCTGGTGTCCCAAGTATGAATGCGCTTCTCTTTCAATACTTTGACGCTTACTGATGCGACAGGTTCGTTTCAACGACGCTATGACAGCTCTGCTTAATAGTATGGCAGCAACAGGTCCCCCTGATGCTGCTAACATCTTAATCGAGATCGGGCCGCACTCCGCCCTCCAGGGCCCCATTAACCAGATCCTCTCTTCTATCCCTGGATTCAAGTCCGCCTATATGGCTCCCCTCTCTCGAGGCAAGAACTCAGTCTCTTCCTTCTCGGCAGCCACAGCCCGACTATTTGAGCTTGGCGCAAAGGTGAACTTCGAGAAACTGTTCACCAAGCCTCGACGTGTCATTGACAATCTTATGCCATACCCGTGGGATCACCGGGTCAAGCATTGGGCCGAGTCGAGACTCAGCCGCGACCATCGTCTTCGCAGCTTCCCGTATCATGACCTCGTCGGTGTGTATGATGTTATGAGTCCAATTGAGGAGCCTCGCTGGCGCCACCACCTCAGCATTCAGAGGCTGCCTTGGCTCAAGGACCATGTCGTTGATGGCATGGTCATCTTCCCAGGCTCTGGCTACAGCGCTATGATTACAGAGGCCATGAAGCAGCTCATGCAGTTGAAGAAGCCTGACTCCGATGCCAAGATCGCTAACACCATCATCCGCAATGTGCGCATTGCCCGTCCCATCATCTTGCCTGTCGAATCGACCGATGGCCCCGGCGACGACATTGAGGTTCAGCTAATCCTCAGCCCTTCCAAAATTAGCGACGCCAACCCCTGGTACTCGATCCGCATCCTGTCTTTGCAGCCAGATGGGACATGGGCCGAGCACGTCTCTGGTACCGTCCGCGCTGAGCTTGAGTCTGCTAGCGTCACTGGCAAGGAGCGCAAAGCAACTGTCGACGAAGCCTTCGAAGCCTTTGAGAGGATCCAATCACGTGCTCAGGAGAAGATGAATATGGAGACCTTCTACGACGAACGAAGAGCAGCAGGCAACGACTGGGGCCCGAACTTCGCCCTTCTGTACGAGGCTCATATCGGGCCTTGGGTTGGATTCTCTAAGCTGAGGATTCCAGATATAGCCCAGTGCATGCCTGCAGGGTATTTCCAACCGCACTTGATACATCCGACAACACTCGATGCGTCAAATCACATGGTACCGGCCGTTTTTCACAGGGAAATCAAGAATGCTCCCCTTATGCCCATCACCACCGAAGAAGTGCTCTTCACTAATAAACTCTCAAGCAAGCCAGGCGATGAGATGATTGTTGCCATGGAGCTGAAGGCTGAGGGCAAGAGCCAAGCACGTGGAGATGTTTGGGTCTTCCAGAACGACTCCGTTACCGGTGAGGTGACGTTTGTGAGCTCCATGAGAGGCCTCGTCATGCGAGCTGTAGGTGAGGGCGCGAGCACGGATGCATATAAGCCGTTCCAGCGCAAGCACAACTACCAGGTGTACTGGAATGACGATCCAGATCATCTCGGCAAAGTTTCTTTCGCACGCCTGGTTGAGCCGCACGTTCGAAAGAACTCCGAGCTCCTCGAACAGCTCAGCACTAGCGAGAAGGCCACAGCTATTTACCTCAACAGGGTCAAGGATATGCCTGTGATCCAGAACCCGGAGACAGCGCCTCTGCCCCATCTGCGCGACTTCTCACGTTGGATCTCCGACTATGTCAATTCCGATGCTTGCCGGAAGATCTACGAATCTTTGAGTAACAGTGAGCAGGCTGAGATCCTGGATCGATCTGATAGCTCTGACATTGAGGGCGAAATGCTCGGCCGTGTCGGCAGGAACCTTGCTGACATCCTGTCAAACACCACTGATCCGCTCGAGCTGCTTGTAGCTGACGATCTTTTCGAGCGATTCCACAATCAAGGTCCCTTGACACCATTGTATCAGCAGTTGGTGCAGTACGCAGGTCTGTTGATCAACAAGAACGCGCAGATGAACGTCCTCGAAGTCGGCGCTGGAACCGGAAGTGCCACTCTGCCGCTATTCAAGAGCATGGGCGAGGACGCATCGGACTTGGTCAAGAAATACACATACACTGATATCTCATCCGGTTTCTTTGAGACCGCCAAGGAGCGGCTAGACAGGTGGAAGTCCATCATCGAGTACAGGACGCTCGATGTCTCCCGTGATCCAGTGGATCAAGGCTACAAGGCGAACGCATATGATCTGGTTATGGCCTCGAACGTCTTCCACGCAACAAAGTCGATCCGTGAGGCCTTGACCAACGTCAGGAAGCTTTTGAAGCCCGGCGGCATACTACTCTTTGTTGAGATCAACAACAGTCTGGCAGGGGCCAGCCGCAGTCTTGGAACTATCTTCGGAACCTTGCCAGGGTAAGCGAACTCAGTCTACGTGAACTCTTGGGATGTAATTGTTAACAACTTACTAGATGGTGGGACTTCGTCGACGGCAGGGAGGGCTCCCCGCTTCTGACGCCCGATCAATGGCATGAGCAGCTTCTCCAAACATCCTTCGGTGGCATTAAGTACTCCTCACAAGACTGCGATGGTCCTTTGGCCCGAGCCTCCCTCATTGTCTCCAAGGCCATTGAGGAACAGAAGCCAACAGACACAGCCTCCCTCATCGACTCTGTGACAGTGGTTTACAATCCTGTTTCCCCTATGGGACAGTCAGCATCCACTGCCCTCACTTCCGCGTTCCAACAAAAGGGGTTCTCTTCTAGTATAAACTACAGCTGGGAGGCTCTTGCTGAAGTCGATGCAGAGGCTTGCGAGGGCACCATGTACGTGGTTCTTGACAGCGCGAACTCATCTGTCCTCGAGCACCCCACCCAGGAGATGTTCAATCGTTACCAGAACCTCCTTGTCAACTGCCGCAATCTTATCTGGATTTCTTTCCAGGAAGAGGGTGGACTAAAGGAGGGCTCCATCAAGGGTCTGGCGGGTGGTCTGGCTCGCGTTGTCCGACGTGAGAATGGAGGTGTCAAGCTCATCACTATTGACGTCAGGAACGTTCTTAGCACCAAAGACGATGTGAGCCGTTTTGTGCAGAAGGTTCAAGATGTTGCTCTCCAACTTCTAGCGCCTGATATCAGCAACCGTGCGATAGTTGATGAGGAGTTCGCCGTCGATGGGGACAAGCTTCTCATCCCTAGGGCATACGCCGATAAGAAGTTCAACAACTGGACCGACCTCGTTAACGGGCGTAGTAACCTCTCCCTTCAACCTTTTAAGAACCCGGCCCTGCCATTGAGGATGGAAGTTGGCGCGCCAGGTCTCCTGAGCAGCATTCACTTCATTCACGATACAGATGCCTTCTCTCCCCTGGGCAGCGAGCAGATCCAGATCGACTCTAAGGCCTTCGGTGTCAACTTCCGTGATATCCTATGTGCGCTTGGCCAGCTACAGAACGGTACCTTCATGGGTGAATGTGCTGGCGTTGTCACAGCTGTTGGCTCCAGCGAGTTTGTGCAGCGCACTTATAAGGTGGGTGATCGCGTTGTTGGCATACACGCTCAGCCGTTTGCCAGCTACTCTCGGTTGAACGGATACGATGCGCATGTTCTGCCAGACAACATGAGCTTCGCGGATGCTGCGTCAATGCAAGTCGTCTTCACGACGGTTTACTACAGCTTTGTGAACATTGCACGCCTCGAGGCTGGTCAGTCGGTGTTGGTTCACTACGGCTCAGGAGGTGTCGGCCAGGCTGCAATCCAGCTTGCCAGGCATTTCGGCGCCGAGGTTTTCGTCACTGTTGGCAGTGAGGAGAAGAAGCAGTTCATTCTGGACCACTTCAATGTCCCTGAGAGCCACGTTCTCTCCTCTCGGGCTTCACCACGCGACCTGAAGCGACACCTGCTACGACTGACAGAGAAAAAAGGTGTCAATGTCGTTCTCAACTCAGCGTCTGGTGAAATGTTGGCGGAGTCATGGGACTGTGTTGCCTCTTTCGGATTCCATATCGAGCTTGGCAAGACTGATATTGACAAAAACACACATATCAGTATGGCTCCATTCAAAAGGAATGTCACCTTCTCCTCAGTCGATCTGGTCACCATTGCCAAGGAGCGCCCCAAGGTGTTCTACGATGTTTTGGACAAGACCATCGCTCTCTTCGCCAAGGGTGTGCTGAAGCCGGTCTATCCCCTCAACAAATTCCCCATCGATCAACTCGAGTCCGCTTTTAGGCTTATCGCAGAGAGAAAGCACATCGGCAAAGTCGTTCTAGACTGTGAACACGAAGAGAAGGTTCAAGCGGTTCTGCCTGCGCCCGCCCCTACCAAGCTGCAGTCGGAAGGCACATACATCATTGCAGGTGGCCTTGGTGCGATTGGCCATATGTTGGTGACACACCTTGCTTCACGCCATGCCGGGCATATCATCACGCTTTCGCGCGGAGATCTCGCCGATGAAGAGCGACTTCCGTGGCAGGCCGAGATTGCGAAGCTCGGAGCAAAGCTTCACGTCTTGAAATGCGACATAACCAACGAATCAAGCGTCCAAAAGGTTGCTGAGTACTGCAGGCAGTCTCTGCCTCCAGTTTGCGGAATCTTCCACGCTGGAATGGTCTTGAGGGTATGTACATGTCTCTTTTAACGCCTAGTATTGAGAGCTCATATCCGCTGTATCCACGGGGCAAGCTGACCATGACAATAGGATCGCCCGTTGGCCAAGATGACCCGGGATGAATGGAACGCAGTGCTCGGTCCCAAGGTTCGTGGAACCTTTAACTTAGACCAAGCTTTCAGCTCCGCCGATCTCGAGTTCTTCGTTACTCTGTCATCTATCGCCACCACATTCGGCAACCCAGGACAAGGAAACTACAGTGCTGCCAACGCTTTCCAGGACTACTTTGCCACTCACCATGACAGGACATACACAACTCGTTACGTCTCTGTCGACCTTCCTGTTGTTGATGAAACGCAAGCACTCGCTCAGATCGAACTGGGGACCCGCAGCTTCATCCTGCAAGTGTCCATGCTCTTTGACGTTAGAGAACTCATGCAGCTAATGGATTACGCAATGAACCGCTCGGTCGAGCTGGACAGGCCGTTCTTACATGCACTCATGGGCTTTGACCGGAAGTCCATGAGCCAGGGCACAGGAGACGACCTTTTCTCTGCCCTGTTTCAGACGATTCCTCAGATGCAGACGTCGAATTCTCAAGATCCAAACGGCGCTGATGCCAAACAGGATATCGAGAGCCTCCTCACGGCCGCTAATAGCTTTGATGAGGCTGTGAAAGTGATCATGGAGACGACCATTGAGAAATTCGTTAGGTTCCTCAACTTCGAGGCCGATGATGTTGGACCCGACCAGCCTCTCTCGTCCTATGGCCTTGACTCGCTTGTATCTATCGAGTTAAAGAACTGGATGGTGCGCGCTTTCAAGGTTACTCTCCAGGTGTCAGAGCTGACTAGCTCCCGGAACATCGCACATCTGGCGGAACTGTTGGCGACCAGGTCCAGGATCCTTCCTGCCGGCCTCAGCAAGCAGACGCAAGATCAGAAACCTGCAAAGGATGAAGCCGAGGGCAAAGCAAACTTCCAAGAAGAGCAGGCTCTGCTTGCTCAACCGGACGACGCAGAAATCGAAACTCTGCCATGCTGCCCGCTGCCGACCAAGGAGGCCCGGCAGCCGGTCCCGAATCTGGTTCTTGGCCTGCAAAAACACCTCGAGAACATTTCTCATTTCGCTCACAGCGAAGAAGAGATCGAGAGTCTTCGGTCAGCTATGAAGGAATTCCTTGCGCCGGGTAGTGTTGGAGAGCAGGTCTACAAAGAAATCCAGAAGGATGCCCGTGATCCTAAAGTCAGCAACTGGATCTCGAAGTTCCTATCTGAGGGATACTACATGCCCATGCGACAAGCTCTTCAATACTGCAGCTTCATGGTCATGAACCACCCCGCTCCTGTCCCGCATACACAGGCCGATCGCGCTGCGTTGCTTGCTGAGACTTCTTTCCAATTCAAGCAAAAGATTGATAACGGGACTGTGGAGCCCCTGTACATCTTGGAGACGCCTGTATGCCAGGCTCAGCTGCAGTGGATGTTCAACACCTATCGTCATCCCCAGACCGGGATGGACGAGATAATGAAGACAGCAGGTGACTATTGTGTCGTGTTCAGACGTGGTCGACTCTTCCAGGTTCCTCTTCAAAACGGAGACGCTCCCGTGTCTTTCAACACGCTGAGAGCCACGATGGCAGCTATCCTGGACCATGTCCAGGACGAGGGGACCTGGGCTGGTATCTTGACCAGCGATAACCGTGACTCATGGGCCAACGTAAGTAAATCGTCCATCCACGCGACTGACTGAAAGACCTCGCTACTTTCTTCTCGACATGTGACTAAGTTCTCAATCCAGATTCGCACCGAGCTGTTAGCAGTCAGCCCTGACAACGCTCACTACTTCCAAGTGATTGAAGAGGCCGCATTTGCGATAAACCTCGATGACAGCAGCCCAACCAACTTTACCGAGTTTGCAAAGCAATGCAAGATGGGCAGCGGCTTCAATCGCTGGCACGACAAGCCTATGCAGTTTATCATCACTGCGAACGGCCAGTCCGGCCTTCTCGTTGAGCACTCGTACCTCGACGGCACGACGCCTGCGGCGCTCTATGACCGCATGCATGACGCGATTGCGGCTTACAAGCCGACCGGCCAGGCGCCGCCGCAAGTGCCATCACCGGAGGAGATTCCACTGGTTCTGCCTTCCAATCTTGACAAGCACATCTCCTTTCTTCGCGAACAATGGCTTAGCAATAATGCTCTCCGCGACTTCATCTCGTATGAGCTTCCAACTCTCAGTGGCCAGATCCTCGGCCAGAGTAAGGTTCCCATAAAGAGCGGATACGACGTCCTGTGTCAACTGGCATTCTTCCTGTACAATGGACAGCGCGTCGTTCCCAACTGGCAGCCTGTGATGCTGTCACAGTTCCACGACGGTCGCCATGACATGGTTCAGATGGCGTCACCAAAGGTGCGAGCCTTCTGCGAGGCCGTGGTGGCTACTGGCGAGGACGAGGTACCGATCCTGCAGAAACGCAACCTGATGATTGAGGCGGCGCGTGATGTCAGCCGGCGGTTGAGCGAGGCCAAGGATGGTAAGGGATTTTTCCGGCTGTTCGTGACCATCGAGCAGCGATGGCCGAAGGATCAGCCCAAGCCGAGGGTATTTGACGATACCCTCCAGAAGAGGACGATGGAGTTCCCTGTGAGCAACATCAACCATAACAGCGTGGAGTCTGTGACTACACCGCTAGATCCTCACGCGCTGAGGATCAGGTACACTATCCATGATAACTAGTGAGTTTTCCAGTCCCTTATACTTTCTCAGATTAGAACAAATGCTAACGAACGGGCCTCGCAGTACCCTTATAAGCCTAAACTACCCTATAGGGGCAGCTGACAAGCTTATCAAAGCTGTTAACAAAGCAGCTATTATTATCCAGGAGCTAAGTCTGTCTAGGTAAATGTCTTAAGGTTTTGTCTGCTATTTGTCCTTTGTTAGAGATTAGCAAGTAAAGGGTTGATCTTACTCTTACTAAGGTTTAGGGTAATATAATATATATATTTAAAAGCTAATGTATTTTACAAGCAAGTTGCCATCCTAAGTAAGTTGCTAGTAAAAACATTAAAATTTAACTATTACTATAACTACTACTATACTACTCTACATAATGACCCTTATTTAATTATAATTAATTCCTAGCACCTCTTATATATATAGGTATTATGCTCTATAGTACTATATACTCTATAGTACTATATACTCTATAGTACTGTATACTCTATAGTACTACTATTAGCCTATAGAACCTACCTACTAAGTAGTCTTACTTACTACCTCTATATAGACTTAAGCATTAACCTTAGTACTTTAAAGGATATTCTCTCTCTCTTATATAAAGAGACTACTCCCTTATATTATATACCTCTTATGTTTCCTTTCCCTTCTCTTTACATTAATAATTATACTTAAATAAAGATTATTATAAATCATAAGAGTTTAAAGTATCTTAAGAATACTAAGGTTCTATTAAAATGCTTAGTATACTAGATTATAAAGTTTAGAACATATAACCTAGATATATAATATAAGCCTAGGAAAGAAGCTATAGTTCTAGATGTAATTAGTTATTACTCTAACTTTATTAGTACTAGTAAAGTCTACTAGTCCTAATTTAATTCCATTTATTTAGTAGATGGGAATGAGTAGAAGAAAGCTCTTATAAAATATCTTTAAACAAAGGAAGAACCTTTAGATGAAAAGTTATAAAAGGTAGTTCTAGAAGATAAGGACTACTCTCTATTAAGCTTTATACTAGAGAAAGACACTCTTTTATATAAGAAGATAACAATAGGCTAAGTAGTATACCTCACCCTAATATTTTAGAAGGTATATCTTAAACAAGCACATTAGGATTATAGACACTTAGGCTAGCCTAGATTAAACAAAGCTCTATAGAATAGAGTATAGTAGCCTACTATTAAAAGGAATGTCTAGAATTAGATATAGATGTACCTAGCTTATTAAGCATTATAAGAGTCTTATATAAATGTTATATAAGTTCCTAGAAATACCCTTAAATAAGAGAGTATTTGTTTATTTAATTAATGGTTAATAGATTTAATAGGAATATTACCTTAAATGTATAATAGTAACTATTAGATTATAATAGCTATTAAATAGTCTATAAGATAGCTTATAGTAAAGGCATTAAAGAATATAACTATATAATTAGTTATAGACTTTATATATGTTCTAGCCTAACTACTAACTATTCTAGTTAGCTAACTAGCTAGCTAAACTACTAACTTTTAGGTTAGTAATTTAGCTAGCCTAACTACTAACCTATATGTAGAATAGTAGAATAGTATATTAAATTACCTACCCTACTCTACTCTTACCTACTTCTACTTTAGCCTCTTAACTAAAGCTATTTCTATATAAGTAGTAAGACCTAATAAATTGCTATAGTTATAGTCATTATTATAATAGTATACACTACACTCCTTAGCTTCCTTATAACACCTACACCTCTTTGTACTACACTACCCTTTGTACTAATAGAATATTCCAACCTAAGTACTTATAGAAGCCTCTCTAGCTATAAGCCCTAGGCCTACTTCCTTAGTAGAAGTAGAAATTACTATATTACCCTATAGAGCTTACTCTACAACTCTAAGTAATTTAGTAGGAATAAGGCATTATATAATACCTAAAGCTATAAGAATCCTATACCTATAAGGGTAAGGCTCTTCTAGAATTTATATAAATAGCCTCTTATTATTAGTTAAGGTTCTATCCTCTTAAGGAACCTTAATAAAGACTATAACTCCTATATTAAAGTGCTAAATATTATGCTTCTTTATATATTTACACACTATAGAAATCCTTGCTTATTAAGTAGCTACTATAGCTCTCTTAATTATAGAATCTAGTATAGCCTAAAGCTTAGTTCTAGGCTAAGCTAGAACTTAGGCCTAGCTCTTATGCTAGAGCTCTAGCTTAGAGCTAGAGCTAGGCTTAGAATTAAGTTCTAAGCTAGAGCTCTTAATTCTAGGCTCTAGCACTTAAGCCTAAAGCCTTAAGCTCTTAAGCTTAGAATGGAACTCTAGCTTAGCCTAGAGCTAGGCTAGTACTTAAGCCTAAGCTTAAGTAGAAGCTATATAATAGAGCTTAGAATTAAGCTCTAGCTCTTACTCTAGCTCTAGTTCTCACTTAGAACTAGAGCTAAGGTTAGAATTAAGCTCTAAGCTAGAGAGCTTAATTCTAAGCTCTAGCTCTTACTAGAGCTAGGCTCTAGCTCTAGCTTAAGTTCTAGAACAATTTCTAGCTCTTGCTACTAAAGCTATAGGTTAATTAGAGCTTCTATTTTAGACTTAAGCTTAGGCTAGAGCTTGCTCTTAAATATTAGGCCTATGGTTAGGTCTTCCTACTTAATTCTAATTAATAGATCTTTCTAGGCCTAACTATTAAGCTAGTTAATGTATAAGCTCTACTCTTAGAATAGAAGCTTAGCTAGCACACACCTAATTATAGAGTGGATTTAGGTGTTTATAGCAAGCACTACTTTAAGTAGCCCATTCTTCCATTCTATAGACCTATGATTCATTTTCTATACCTAGAGCTTATTCTTAACAACTTCATTTGCCTACTTAACTAGGCCTTATGTTTATGGTAATTATAGTGCTCTATTTACTACCTATATTCTATACTTCTATAGTAAGAGTAAGAGAGCCCCCTTAAATTCCTTCTTATTATTAGCCTATATAATCTTTAGAGGTAGGAAAGCTATAATGAATTAAGCAAAGCACTCTATAATAGGCTCTATATGCTTGCTTTTTAATGGGTATAGCTATGTATACTTTAAGAAGTAATCCTTTATATAAAGAATTTACTTAATTAATTGATTAATTGATTATTTCTTACACTAATTAAGCTAAAGCTATATAGTACTCCTTTTATTAAAACATAGGAAACTAGAACCTAGAGAAAAACCTACTATTTATAACTTGCTTTTAACCTATTAGTTACCCTACTACCTACTAATACTTACTAATTCCTAAGAGACTAGTTGTACGAAAGAGAATTAGCAACCTAGAACTAGCATAGTTATCTAGATTAGATCATTTATTTACTAGCTACTATAGCTCTATCTAGAGTATCTAGGAGTTATATAAATGTTAGCCTTTAACCTAGTTCTACCTACTAGTCTACTTTCCTAGAGTAGTATAGTAACATATGCCTTAGGGTCTCTTAGGACTAACTATACTTATACTAGCTAGTATTATATAATAGGACCTTAGCCTTACATAGGAAGTGTACTAGCCTAGTTTGTCCTAAGTATAACTAAATAAGCATTAAGCTCTTTACTTTCTATAGCTTAGTATATAGCTATAAGACCTACTTCTTAAGGAGCTACTTAATCTAATCTCATGTTATATAAGGGAGTGTGTTCTACCTAGCTTCCTAAGCCTAGAGTAGTTTTGCTTTATAAGATACCTAGTAACTACTAAGTGCCTAGTCCTATGCTACAGCCCACTCCTTCCTAGCTTCCCTACTAGTCCTGTACTTGTCACGTTGCTGTGCCTTAACCTTAGTCCTTCATATGATGACCTAGCATGCTTTCTGGATTTGCTAGTATACTAGGGACTCCTAAAGCTAGGTCTAGAACGCTGCCACTCTACTATCTAAGTACAGGTTAAGTAGTAGGGTATATGTCTCTGTTTCTAATGTTGTAATTAGTGTAGCCTAATATGCCCCTACTACCATACAAAGACACTTGTTTTAGATAAGCTATAGTTTAGCTGTAACCCCTTTAGCCTTAGAGACTATAGGGGAATGCCATGATGACGCTTTGTATACAAGTTGTAGTTAGACCACTAATAAGTAGATCAACTGTGACCATACGAATGTAGCGCCCTAGGTGGAAGCTAATATCCTAGTTAGGGCTCTAGTTTAAATGGTCCCCTTTTAGACTGCCTTCCTTACATGTGTAGTCTAGTAGAGCTTAGTATCTAGCCATACGCCTAGTACCTGTACCTCTACTATAGGCTGCTTCTTAGTGCCTCTAAAGTAGGCACTAGCTTCTAGGTTAAACTTCGTACGACTACACATGAGATGGATTAGCTTGTACTTAGTAGGTGTAAACTTCATCCCATGCCATTTAGCCTAGCAAAGGCACTATATATGTACCCCTTCTAGAGTCCTGTAGTTGGCTTCTATAGAAGTGCTATAAGTTAGTATATTCGTGTCATCTACAAACCTAATTGTAGATACTCTGGCTTTTAGACGATTATAGATCTCTAGCAGCTTAGAAGCATATAGTATAAACAGTATTAGTAATAGCGTTAATCCTTAGGGCATACTATACTAGATTCTAAATGGATCTAACTCCTAGCCTTATATTACTAAGGTGGTTATATAGTCTGTTAGGAAAGCTTTTACCTACTAGATTAGCTAGCCTAGCATTCTCTTTTTATAGAGGATGTTAAGTAGCTATATAGGGTGTACTATGTTAAATGCTCCTAAGAGGTCAAGAGACAGTATTATGGCTATGTGTTTAGGGGACTTCTATATAGTTTGAACCTGTTCTGTTAGCAGCTCTAGTGCCGTTTCTATAGAGCACTTTATATAGGCCCCCATCTATGTATCTAGGAGCAGGTGATGTTGCTTAGCTGCTTCCTAGATTCATTTTGCTATAACTGCCTCAATTAGTTTACTAATGGTGTTTAGTAGTATAATTAGGTGCTAGGCTCCTAGTTCCTCGTATGACTCCTTGCCTAGTTTCTAGATCATGATCATGTAGGCATGTTTAAACTAGGTAGGGTAGTGGCCTAGGTTCTAGCATGCTAAAGCTAGGGCTACTACTACTATGGTTAGTGGTTTCCCTATAGCTTTAAGGAAGTCATTAGAGATCAAGTCACTTCTAGGTGCCCTATTAGTCTTCCTTATACAAAGTAGTATATAGATCTCATCTAAGGTCACACACTAGTCTAGTAGCAATGCATCCTAGTAGGTATCATTCATGAATGTAACATTGTGGATGTCTATTAGGTCTGCTTCTATAGGTAGGTAGAATTATATATAGAGAGCTATAACTTTGTCTAGGATGGTAGTTACAAGACTAGTTGTAGATCTAAGATCTAGCATCACTAGGAGCATTACTAGACTAGTGCTCATATAGCCCCATTTAGCTAGCCTCTAGATGCCTTCCCCTTAAGTAACTTTATAAATGGCTTCCTAGAAGCACTTCCTCTTCACCTAGTAGATCATACGGCACTTCTTAGCTTGTGCCTCTGCTTGTGCTTGCTAGTTGTATCTCTAGCATGCATCTCTCTTATCCTAGAGTAACTATCTTATGTCTTTAGTCTACTATAGCTACCTATATAATGATGGCTTACTCTATAGGACTGTGTCGTTAACTAGGCCTTGTGTAAACTAGACTACCTACTAGGCGTACATGTTAATGTCCTAACTAGTTAGCATACTAGGAGGGGGTAGGAGATGCACTGTCCCTACTTAGACTCTATCTAGGTTCATCTGTTTCTAGCACCTCTGTAGTTAGAACAGGAGCTGTATGGTATCTAGTAGTAGTTTAGTGGTAATTAGGTAGTGATCTAAGCCATAGTTAAGGTCCATATAAACCTAGCAGTTAACTAGCTAGTCCTAGAGGCTAGGTATAAGGAAAGTAAGGTCAATTGTACTACTAAAGCCCCTAGCTTCCTACGTAGGTATCCCCTATAGGGAGATGAGGTTAAGGTCATATGACTATAGAGTATTAAGAAACGGTTTAGCTACTAGGTATAACGTAGGCGTTTGTATGCTATACTAGAGTAGGTGGTAGAGGTTGAAATCCCTAAGGACCATGTGTTCCCCTTCTCTCTAGAGGTATTCCTAGAGTAGGGGAATTAGTAAGGGGTAATTAACAATGGTGTATCCACCTAGAGGATCACTATATACATTATAGATCTAAATGCATATGTTAGCTATATAGATGTTAAGGATAGCTAGGTCTAGGCTAGGGAAGTGGACATTCTAGATAGCACTGTCCACTCTCTAGTTAATTAGAAAGCAACACCTTCTCTACTAGTTGTTATATGTAGAGATGAAGCCTAAGTTGCCTAGGTAGTACGTTTAGTTCTAAAGTGGGTTTTGCTATAGTTCTTAGAGTATAATCACGTTATACAACTATATCTAGGGGTCTATAAGAAGTGGTTTAGTAACCTTCTTACTCTTTTATACATTATATTATAGTATTTGTACCTTATTCATTCTAGGAAGGTTAAAGGATAGTCTAAATGTCTTTAGAGCCTATCTAAGACTACTAGAGGGTCTTATATACAAAGGGCTGTCCCTATCTCCTCTTTAGCCATAGGACCTCCCTTTCTAAGTTGCTATCTAGAGTAATACTACTAAACACTAGCAGTTCCTAGGATAAGGTGAACTTAGTGTTCACCTCTAGGGCTAGGGCTAGGGCTAGGGTTAGGCTAGGAGCCTAGGTAGGTATAGTGGTCCTAGCTTGCTTCATATAAACCTAGAACCATGTAGGCCTGTTGATATATGCCTACCTTGTAGCTTTAGCATGCTTTCGTCATATAGAGCATTCCCTTGCCTATGCTAGGTGCTTGCCCTTATAGGTAATACACTACTATGCTATATAGTCCTCCTTCTTAGGACACTTACTAGCCTTATAGCTAATTGCTACATAGTGCCTATAGTAGACCATGTTCTTATAGTGCTTTGCTATATGCTCATATAAGTGGCATTTAAAGCACTATGTAACTTAGTAGTCTCTATAGAAGACCTTATAGTCATAGAGCTTGCTACTAAGCAATAAGCCCTAGTTAATTAGTAGGTTAGCCTACTTAGGCTCTACTAGCCTAATGTGTAGCAAGCTAGTTTTCTTGTAATACTTTAAGGTCTTATAGGCCTATCCTACTCATACGATGGTTACCCTGCCTTAGAGCTTAGGGTTCTACATATAGATAGCCTTAATGGCTACCTACTAATCTTAAGGGTTCATAGTAGGAACCCTAATGCCATGTGCTAGGACTATATACTCCTTCGTATGGATCCTAGCATCTGTCCTAAAGATCTAGACCACCTTAGGGTCCTTCTCCTACTTCTTCCATGCCTCCTTAGTCTTAAAGGTAAGTAGGGTATCCTTGCTTTGTAGCCGTCTAGCTATAATCATGGCTTTGCATGTAATGCTAGCATTTATATCTTGTATAATCTCTTGCCTAGATCGTTACTACTATGCTATTATCTCTTTTCCTAGGGCTATAGTCACTTCACGTGACCTCCTAGCTAGGACTAGCATTTCCTTTAGCTAGCTAGCCCCTTGCTATAGTACTAAAGCGTATGATAGTAGAGTAGCTACCTAGGTGGTCTTAGTTAGGCCTTAGACAGCCTCTACAATGTCTTTAACCTAAGCCTTAAGCTTAGTAATGGCTATAGTCACGTCATCTATATAACGTGTCTCTAGGGCTCCCTCTATTGCTGTCTCTTGTACTTTGGCCTAGGCATCCTAGATCCTTAAGGGCTAATTCTCTCCTTGTACAAACGTCTCTATAGTCTATATTGCTTCTAGTAAAGTTGCTCTAGAGCACTACTTGTCGTCACGTCACAATGCGTCACGAGGGGTCATAGGGCTGTCAACCTCTATACTTAGTCCCTAACGCTCATACGAGCTTCTAGGGATAGCTAATACAGAGGGTAGTAGAGTTGGATATATTTAAATGATTGAATTATATAGTTTATAATATCATGGCTAGTTGGTGTATATGCTTATTAAAAGAATTTACTTATACTATCCTAAAGGCTTATAGCACATATTAATTAGGTTAATTTAAACCCTCTTCTATACTTATCTACTTATAATAGGAACTAATGGTGCTTTTATAGTATTTAGCCTATTTAAAGTATAATTCTTACACTATTTAAGTATAAACTCTACATCCTCTTACTTTATTCTATAGTACTGTTGCTTAATTATAAGCTATACCTTATTCTAGCCTATATGTAGAAGCTTAAGATGCTCTTCTATAATAACATTAAAGACCTCTACTTTCTAAACTACATATTAAGGATTTAAGTACTATACGTTACTTTTTCTATAGAGCTTATTATTCATAAGCTTAAAATTAGACTATATATAATGCTTAAGGTTCTTTGCTTCCTTATATGTTACTTTAAAAGTAATTAGGTTCTATAGTATTATATATATATACTCCTATTTATTATATAAGAGCTACTTATAATTATAATAAGTTATACTACTTATATAAGCTTTAAAGGTAGTATATACATCATTTAGAAATGGATTAATTAAAGTAATAGTAGCCATTATTACATGTAGGTATATAATATAAAGCTTTAATATTCTATTCTACTATTCTAAATACCTTGCTCCTTAGTAGTAGGTTGGTGGTTAGGCTAGCTAAACTACTAACCTAAAAGTTAGTAGTTTAGCTAGCTAGTTAGCCAACTAGCTAGCTAGTTAGCTAACTAGAATAGTTAGTAGTTAGGCTAGAACATATACTAAGATATATTCATAGTTTATAAAATTCTAAATAAGATCTTAATAGATAATAAGACTAACCTTATGTTAAAAGCTATAGAAATGTTCTTATAGCTTATAAAGGTTAAATACTATATAACTATCCCTTATTACCCCTAAACAAATAGGAAGATTAAATAATTTAATGGAATTATTAGCTTTATACTAATGAAATACTTATATAAGAAGCTTATATAAGAAGCTTATATAAATGTAGGATAAATATCTTATATAAGTAGTCTTTACTACTTAACTTTATATTTATGCTATAAGTAAGTATAGCCTCTTTTACCTCTTATATAAAGTTAATCCTAAGTTACTAAGAGATCTATATAAAGCTTATAATAGCTTAGAGAAAGAGAGAGTATAGAAGATAATTAAATAACATATACATTTAAACAATGCTTAAGTAGATGTAAATAAGAAGCTTATTAAGGTAGTAATCTAAGCATCCCTTATATAAGATAAGTAATTTACTTTAAAGCTAGATATAAAGGTTAGAACCTATGTTCTTATATAGGATAAGAGCTTATGGAAATTTTATTTAAAATAGTATAGACTATATAAGGTTATTATAGTAGCTTTAATTAGAACATATACCCTAGAGGACTACTATAAGAGGATTATTAAAAGCCTTATATATAGAAATAGATTACTACTACTATACTACCTAGCTATTAATAAAGAAATAAAACAGTAGAAGTTAAGTTTTAATCTAGACATAATCCATTTAAAGTTTAAACTTATATTACTCTTAAATGAAGTTTAAGAGATGTTAGAACAAGAAGGCATTCTTAGATATTCTTATAAGGAATTAGTAATGATTACTAAGTGTAAATAGCTAAATCTACAATCTAGAGGACTAGATTTAAGTAAGATTAAAGAGGGAAAAGTAGGTAATATCTTATATAAAGAAGCTATTTTTAAGAAGCTTAAGGCTAGAGTCCTTACTCTTAAATAAAGAGAAGAAAAGGAAGCATAAGTAAAAGAGAGAGATAACACTACTATCCCCTAACAAATACCTTTAGAAGTAATCGTTTAAAGTGTAGATACTTAGTTATAAGGTCCTATGGTAATCCCTTAGTTAAATATATAATAAGTAGATGTATCTTTAGACAAAAGGTAGCCTAGAGCACCTTTAAATGAACCAACTATTATAATAAGCAAAAGGACTATATATAAGAGTTAGGAATTATGTATACCTATATAAGAGTTACTAGTTATAGTTATAATAACCTTTTATATTAATCTTAAGAATAGAGATTTATAACTCCTATCTTAAGATAGTTTAAATAAAGAGCCTAGTGTTATAGCCTAGTATTTAGATAGAAACTTATTAAGTGTTACCCCTAACATAGATAAAGGCTTAAATAAAGAGTAATAAAGAGTAGACTTTACCTCTCTTAAAAATAGTAAAGAGAAGTCTTATATAGAGAAGTCTTATATAAAGGAGTCTTAGAATACTTATATAAACTACTCTTTATAGAAAGTACTAAAGAAGAAGGTAGTTAAATAGATACTATTCATTCTTTATACATTTTATTTATTATATAGAAAACACAAGAATAGAGAGAAGTCATTACATTAGTATTATATCTTATATAAATCTATTTACTTAAACTCCTTCTACATTAACCTCTTACCCTTACTCTTTATGTTATCCTTAGACAAAACCTTCTCTACTATTATACTCTTTTCTAAAGCTCTTCTATATATAGCTAGAGTCTACTCTAGCTTATAAATCTCTACTAGAGCATCTTATATACTATTAGTAGTGTTTAGGTTAAAACCTAACCTAAGATAGGTGTTTATATAGACCTTGTCTTAGTATAAGAAGCCTAAAGGAACATAGGCATAAGCTCTTATAAGTTAGTATAGAATAGGAGAAGGGAGAAAGGAGAAGGAAACTTACTACTACTAACGTATAGAGTATAGTAACTACCCTAGCTACCCTAGAAGTAGTTAGCATAAGAGCCTTTAAATAGAACTTTATTCCTAGGACTATAACTAGTAGAAAAAGAGACATAGCTAGACTTAAACAAACTAGTACTATAAGTATAGCTATTATATAAAGTAGTATTAAGATTACTATAGACTTATAGCTCTATAGTAATACTATATAAAGAGTACTTTAAGAGATCTATTTATTTATCTTTATGCTAGATAATCAAGTTCTAAACTAGTAGAGTGTTATAAATGTACTATACATCTATAGTTATAGTCTTCTTAGCCTTAATGACCTTAGTAGTACTTATAGTAAAGTCATTCTAAAACTATTAGCTTTAAACAAAAGGAAAGGACTTTAGATTACCTTTAGCTTATAGTAGCTACTACTACTATCATAACCTCTACCTCTAGGCCCTAAACTAGTACTTCTTATATAGAAGTTAACTAAAGACATCTTTAAAAGAAGAAAGAAGGTAAGTATAACTAAAACTCTTATAATAGGAATAAGAGTAGTAGAGGAGTAGTAAGGAAGTAAATTACATGTTAACTTACTATATATAAGTCATGTAGTAATTTACTATATAAAAGTCATATAATAATTTACCTTAGTGCTAGGCACTTTAGATCTACAAAAGATTAGAAGGGCACCTAAGAGCCAATTAGCTTAACCCTTAGAGAACCAAAGGCATGGCTAGCTACCCTACTGCCCCTGCTACCTAACTACCCTACTACCCTAGTCACCTTAGCCACCTGCTTACTATGCTTACTATGCTCACCTACTCACCTTAGTGCAACACGTTGTTAAGAATGGACCCCACCTTTAGGTAGTTAAGGTGGCTAAGGTAGGATTACAAAATAAGGGTAAGGGTAGTGAGCTCACCCACTAGGCTAGATTGCACCATTTTAAGTATTATCCTAATGATGTAAAATATAGACCAGCTTTGACCTGCCAAAGTGTAGGCGCTCCACTTTTGCCTGCCTCGCTAGTTCAACACCTAAGGATTGCTTAAGATCAGTGGATTAGTAGTTAGGTGGGTGACCACCAGCGAATACCTGCTGTTGTATGTTTTTTTTGGCCATTTTTGACCCTTCCCGTCGTTTTAGATCACGTAGCGCAAGCAACAGATGTGTGCGAATAAAATTTCTACATATTTCTTGCATCTCTTGACTCTCTCTTATGAGATAGTTCTAGAATTAACATGTTGCTGCCCTGCGCTTCGATCTTTATTATCATCACCATTCCCCGCCGATAGAGTACCGAAACACCCGCGTGAAAACCTTTCCTCCTGTTCGTCCCCAAAATTTGGCAATACTCTGAAATCGTCAGCGCATTTAAACCAAGCACAAGGAATTGATACTTACTGCGTTAGTGGCAACTCCTGTAAACATAACATTCAAAAATAGGAACTCAAAAGTACCATTTCCCAGCGGCCTCTCACTGTAATCCAACTCTCTATCTACAGGCCGATAATCAGGCACTCTCCGATAATTGCTGGGCCAATTGTGAGGACCTTCGGCTGCTGAATGCTGATTCTGATGCACCATTGGTGGTTGAGTTGTTGTGTCATTCTCAGATCCTGTGAGATGGATGTCGTAGTCAGTTAGGATATGTTGTATTTCGGCGGTCGTCGCTCTCGCTATTGTTGTTGTGTTTGACATATTAAAGATTTTAATACCAAGATAACCCCAAGAAAAGAAAGAGGGCTGCTTTAATATATTGAATGCTATTGATAGTTCTGTCATTCTTCGTGTTGTGGTTTTAAATATGCTCGGCCCACCCCCCACATTCCGATGCGGCCTCCCGGTGGCAGGTTGCGCCACCCGATCGTAACTTTCCGATATAATGTCCGAATAGACAAACAGCATTGTTTATCCCACAAGACCTGTCTCATCACTTTGTTTTTGCAATCATGAGAATGGACCCCATCCAGCACCTTCAAGAGTCTGTTATCGACGGCCGCACTGAGAACGTTCGCTACCGTCAAAACCAACTTCAAAGCTTGCATGCTGCTCTTTGCAGTAGTGCAGATTTAATATGCAATTCAATTGCAGAAGATACACAAGTTGAAAGCTCAAATACTGAGGTTGAGACAGAGTATTATCTGTCCACGAATGCTGTGAAGCATTTCTACGAGGGCCTAGGCTTCGAAAAATCAATTAATGAAGAGTACTTAATTGCAACAGGGGTTGATAATCCTCAGAGAAAGGTGGGATATGGTCTGGTAATAATTCGCCCTACTACGCATACAAGGTTATATTCGATTGTGTGCCCATTGGCGGCGGCTTTAGCGGCGGGGAATATTGTTATCATTGAGGTTCGTCATTCCAGATACTTGAAGACGTGTAGCTGATTTATGTAGCTTCCAGATACCCTTCTCAAAGTTGATGCGACCCTGAAGGATATTTTACCAGCAGCATTAGATCCGGACACCTTCATTATTTCCGCAAAATTTATTGAGGACCCATCAATTCTCTCATCAAGTCTTCTCGTCGACCAAACATCTGTATCAACAACCATCGTCACCAATTCGCTTTCCTCTCAAAACAAGCACCGAACAATTGCTATTGTGGACCGTACAGCAGATATTGACCATGCAGCAAAGGCAATTGTAACGGCACGTTTCAAATTTCAAGGCGCTTCTCCATACAGCCCAGACCTGGTCATTGTTAATGAGTTTGTCAAGGATGAATTCTTTGCCACATGTTCGAAATATGCGAGTCAGATGTTTGTTTCTGGCGGAAAGGCCAAGAGGTCTAGAAGCAATGCTGAAGCTGAGACAAGAAAGTCCTTTGAAGACGCAGTTACCAAAGGGCAATTGTCAACATTTGGGTTTGCGGATTGTATCCTAGCGGATGTCACGGATAGGTCAGTTTTCTCGAGCTTTTTGGAATTTGAAGATTAACATGAGTCAAGCACTTGCCCCGTGACCGAAATAAAAGTCCATGGCTGCTACCTGCCTATAGTTACAAGCACAAGCATGGTTGATGCCGTTATCAAAGAGATGAAGTATGTTTACACCACTATCAAGTTCTAACTTTAAGCTCTCAACTTACCAGCAATTAGGTCAAGCCTTCTTGCAGCTTATATCTTTGCACAACCTCCCGAAGCTAAATTTTTTGCCCAGCACCTCAGGGCACACCTCACGGTCATCAATCAAATACCTGTAAATCTCCTCGTTGGGCCCGCTGCGCCATCTGGGACCGCCATGGAGTACAAGTACCGATATAGCTCAGAAATGTTTTCCATCTCGCGCCCACAGTACATCTCTGCTCTACCCACCGAGCTGTCGGTAGTTGATGGACATCTCATTCCTGGCTGGAACGCAAATAGAACCACGAAAGCGAAGCAATTACGATCATTGGCGACACAGAAACTGCCTAGCACGGGACAAGCGCAGGGGTATGATATTGGATTCTTTGAACAAGGAATATTCTTAGGTTTGGGCATAGTCTTGAGCATAGCGGTGCCGGCGACAGGATGGGGACTGTGGGTGTTGGGAAAGAGAGTCAGCAGGTTGATGTGATTATGTAGTAATCGACATGTATATTTCATATGTTGGTGTATCACACTATCTTGCCACAGAGCTGGAATGTACACCAAAATGCGAGAATTTGACAATCTGTATAGTTTAGACTATGACTTTAAGCTATTAGATGTCCGATTCCTACCATCCGGCTTTTGGATCACACTTAGGGATACAATTGCATCAACATAAAGATTACGATAACTTATACCTAGAAATGCCCCCAAGACGTGTGCCTATCCACCCAAAACTAGCCAAATAGATTATGGCTCAAACAGCAGCTGCCACTTTAGCAGCTGGGGCCCACTTCCCAAGCGTATATTGGCTGTTGCACATATTTTGTAGCTCCCAGTCCTCGGCTCCCAACTCAGAAACCGTTCCTTTATCCTCAAACGATCCGCATAACCCAGCAACAAACATGGCTGACATGAAGTGATCATCAGTAGCGTGGGCATCCCTATATTTAGGAACTTTCATCAACATCGTCATAGCCCGTCGGAGTTCAGGTCCTGATGTCTTTGTAATCGCGTCTTCAAACTCTTGTCTAAAATCAAGCAATAGACTACTAGGTGGAGCAGGCATAGCAAAGTTATCTGCGCGGTTTCTTGTAAGCAAAATATAGCCCCCTAGATAAATTACTAACGTACCACGGAAGCGTAACATTTGGAACCATGAATTGCGATATAGATTGTGCACGGCACCACCAGAGCCAACAAACAGGACTTTCTCCTTACGCATGGGGCGCAAAGCCGAACCAACCTTCACATGAAAGTGTGGATCATAACGAGCGTTCATGGACAGAATAGTAGTTGGCGGACATCCACCTGGAAACATCCGGATGAGAATCAAATATGTATCGTGTATCCAGTCAAATTTCTCGTTGAGCTTCACTTTGAAGCCCGACTGCTTAAGTAGGTCTCGACACCTGTGCGACATCGGGATATCGGGGTTGAGGACGTAGGGGACATATTTGTCAGGATGGACGTAAGCGACTGGTGACTTCTCCGGCTTGGGATTCGCGGCAATCTCAATTTCGTTTCCAGTTGTTGCCCAGTGAGCACCCATAATGACGACGTGCTCAATGCCATTCGCGAGTGCTTCGTCGCCGCACTTCTTCCAGTAGTCAGCAGAGGCGGACTCCTCGCCAAGCATCATGGTTGAACCATGGGAGAAGAAATGGACAGGCGTCAATCTGCTTGTAGATGCCATATTTTAAAACTAAAAGACTGATAACGTATACGAAGGTGCGACAAAATCGAAGAAGAAGCTGGAAAGTGACAACTTCTAAGCTAAAGTCATAGACAGTAGACAGAGCGATAGAGAGGCTTCCCACCCGTTCTTGCAACCCACATTCCGACACTCATTTTATTGAGTGAGACACATCCGGTGATGTTGACGTGGGGCCGACCATCCGTTCAGCTCCACGTTCCCCCACATTCCGTACTTATGTCCCCAGTCTCCAATAACATTTTATAAACAGTCCCACCGCCTATAGCTTCCAACCTATTATGTCCCCTACAGCGCAATCTACACTTATATAGTGCACATTGAAATCTCAAAATATTTTAATGTTTGGTCTTATTTTGCTGAAGGGCCTCTTCCGCGAGGCCAACCCACATCATTACAATTCACAGCCCTCACGCGTAATATGCAGCCATAGCCACAATTCTGTCCCGGAGGGCTATGGCCCCTAATAGAGCGCTAAATGCCGCAAAACCAGTTTTTCGTGCGTGTAAAAGCCGTTCGATTCATGCTGCAGAAAGTGAGGATTTGTATGGGCGCCGTCGGACTTAATGTCTCGTCTCTGGTTGTGGAATGAGAAGTGGCATATTATTTATTAGAATATCTATATCACTTAATTATTACACCTCTCGCCGCAACCCCCAGCCCTCTTATTAATTGGCTCAAATTCTCCACTAGTGGCGGAGGCGGTGTTTCTTCGTCGTTTCCATCAACCACACCTCTCAAAATCTTAACAATGGCGTCCATGACCCTCCCCGGCTCATACAACATAGCGATTTCCTCTGTCGTACACTCATCGGCCCCGGAGAGCCCCGTCACCGAAAAACATGGTATTCCACGTTGTAACGCAATGAATGATTTCGTAAATGAACTCTCTTCCACGTCTAGCCTGACGAGATCTTCTCCAGAATTATCACCAGCCTCGCCTACGCTATTTCCACTTCCAATAACTGATAGTTCGGACTGATACTGATCATGCTGAGCATTCGGTCTCAGATTCAACACGCCGAACGCCCAGAACGTGAGCGCAGAGTGGTATACCGCGACGGCGAAGAAATCTCGTAATCCTCCTTGCAAACCTCTTCTATTATTCAGCAACTTCGCATAGCGGACGATCTGTCCGGCGTGAAACACAGCGGTTCGGGCTTCACGGCTTGCGGCCCATTGTTGGAGAGAGGGATAGACGCGCCGGGCTTCTTCTTCGCCTTCCCTGCCGGCGAAAACCTGTAGGCTATTGAAGGATACGTATAGATTGGTGATGAGGAGCTCAGTTAACAGTTTGGATTGGAGTGCTATGTTTGATTGATTTTTTTGCCCTGGTCCTGGCTCGGGTAATGAGGCGGAGAAAGATTGCAATAGCTCGCATAGTTCTTGGTGGCGGTGTCCCAGCACTAAAAAGCTCGAGGAGAGGCGTATGGATGGGTATGCTTTGGCGACTGAGTTCAGTTGGCGGTATTCTAGGATTAGGCCCCAGATTCCGTAAGCAATTATAGAGTGAGATAAGGCGGTGTCGATGACTGCCTTGACGGAGGGGCTGTTTAAAGGAGATATATCATGGAGGCATTGCTGTAAGGACGGAATGCGCTCGTTGGAGTTGATGGAAAAAGTTTGAGAGAGGTAGATTGATTTCCATTCGGCAGCTGTGTGGGCGAGGAAGAGGTTGCGGGATTCCGGTAAGGGGAGCGAGAGCTCGGCGTAAGAGATTATGTTGGGAACGATGAGCGAGATCGAGGTTTGGGCATCACGGATAAAGAGGTGAAAGACGAGTCTGTGAGATATTAGTAAATTTAGTTGGGAGCTTAATGTGTGCCGGGCTACTTACCTCTTGAAGGATTCCTGCTGCGCCCAACTCCTCCATTTATTCTCTAAAGCCTGACCCTCATCACCCTCTAAGGGAACAATAGCCACGTAGTTCGATCTCAAAAATCGACCAGCTCGTCGACACATCGTTATAACCGCCAGCGCAAGACTTTCTGCCAATTCCATCTTTCGTTTATTACCGCTCCAAAGCCCAACATCTAGATTTAGGACCATGGCTTGCAACAGGCCAAGATCACGCGTCAAGGAGTTATTCTCATCGCAAACTACCGGAAGTGATTTCCTTACAGCTTCATGGATTGCAAACCCCAGCTTGCGAATAGTGAGAGAGGTGGAAAGAGCGGCGCCCGCTGAAACAATGCTGCCTAATAGCTCCGCATTCTGGCCCCCAATCTTTAACGTCGGTGGGTGGATCCAAGTATCTGACTGCATGGTATGGGATGCGAGGAAAAAATGAATAAGGTTATGCAGCAACTCTACAGATGGGAAGCTAGACATGATTTTTGTGAATGATGACCTCGAACTTGTACTTAGCACCATAGATACGATCTTGTCGCGACCCGCGGCATTGAGACTATCAGTATTGACATGCATAGATTCTTCGAAATATGTTGAAGGACTGCTCGTCTCAGAAGGATGTAAAGTGAAGTTTTCTTGTTCAATTGATCCTGTGTCTGCGCGAACAGGCGTCCAGCACCAGAGTGATTTGCGGAAAGCCTCAATGCCCAACGCAAGACGCTCTGCAGTCTTTTCGGCAGGTGCGTTTGATTGTGGTGTGGGCATTTCATATTGTAAGGATGAGTTGTCGATGACCTCTCTGATATGGGCTGTATCATGGACGGCCTTTCCTTGATAAAAGTCCATGAGGGTGTAATCTTGATCGTTGAGTTCGAGGTTAGATTCCAAACCGAAAGATAAGACATCTCTGAGGGCCACTGACTGGGCGTCGGTTCCTTGAGAGAGGGGTTGTTGGCCATTGAATGGCTCTAAAGGGGTCGGCATCATGACCTCTCGTAGGAAATAGGCGAACTCGCTCTCGTCACAGTCGATCAATGCGTTTGACGATAGGGAGGTATCCATTGGCAGTGACATAGACATGTCTAGGGAATATATCAGAAAGGTAACACTTTTCTCTTCAGATGAGGAAACTTGCCATCTCTATTACGGCTCTGGGCGGGATCTGTAACATGTTCACCGCCAGTCAAAGCCAATTCACTGAGACCTGGATTGGTGCCTGAAGTATAATCCATGATATCATGTTCCTGAGACTGCCTTGGTTCATTCGCAGAGTGAGCAACAAATGCATCCTCAGACAAAGGATTATCCATATTCTGCTGTGTAGTATCATGAGAGCTGCTAGATTGTTGCCAAGATCTGGTAACTATCGCTTCTGTCTCGTTATACTCACACGTCATACCCTTAGCCTCACATCTCTGGCAAGGTTTCTCTTCCTTACATTTCAGCTTTGAAGCTGCGCAAGCCTTACATGCTTGCGATACACGTCCGGGGCGAGATGGGCAAATTTTGCGATGCTGGCGGCTGTCGGTGTGAGATTGTATATGCCTCTTCAATAAATCACTACGAGAAGATTAGATACGTGCACTAATTAGAGATTGAGTTATCTTTATTCAATACGTACGGCCTGTTGAACGTCTTGAAGCAAGCCTCACATCGATATGGTTTCTCGGAGGTATCTGAATGGCGTTATGGTTAGCACCCGATTTTATTTAGAGCGGAGGTTCTGAAGAGTCACATTACGGGAACGGAAGTGGCGTGCAAGATGATCTATCCTGGCATATGTTCGTTGACAGACATTGCACTTAAACGGACCGGCCTGGACGCGATCCTGACCTCTCTGATTGCTATCGGGATCGGGATCGGGATCGGCTATGTTGGTGGAGTTCATGGCTGTGAAGGGATTTTGATGTGGTCGTCCGGCAAGTTGTGGAGGAGATTGGGAATATAAGGGAATTTAATGTGCCTCTCGGGAATGTGGGGGGTCTGGGGTTGGTTGGTTGGAATGTGGGGTTATGTGGGGTTGGGGGGGATTCAGCCATACATAGTAAACTTGCCAAGTGCGGGGAAATGTGCTCTTCGGCCAATGACGCGCATCAATTGATCATTACGAAGAAGGTCGCCTAACCCCTTTTGAGAGACGCTTTATACAGCATCGCTGAAAAACGTTGAAAGTTATAACGGCATCATTGAGCGAATACAGCACATACATAGTGTAGCTACGATATATACACATCTACGCACATGTACACATATCCTTCGTTGCAGTCCACTAACCCGAAGTCGGTGAAACGGGGATCGATAGGCCTCATGGCTGTCCCCGAGAGATTAAGACCGTGAGCCTATTGTCGCAAGCAACTGATACTTACGGAGCCTATGACCTACAATCCTATGCAATCGTAGAGCTCCGCGAAAAGGGTAAGGTATAGTTCCGATCCTTCCCATCCCCCCTCCTCTTTTAATCTTTCCCTTTTTCCTCAAGGCCGACAACCCCCGCCCTCTCATTCTAAATTTTCTCTCTCTCTTTGTCTCTTCTTCGTGCTATTTCTATTTCAACTCGAATACTCATACGGTTCTCTCACAACCTACGAACAGCAATGAATCTCTCCACGAGCCATCTCGCCGACCCCGCCAATGGCAAGCTTGGAAAACTATACACCATCCCTGCTCAAATCAATGGTGAAGAAGTCATCCTAACCTCAGCCTTTGACGTCCACTCTCCCATTAACGGGTCTTTAATTCACCGTTGTTCCTCCGCCTCTGTCGTAGACGCCCTCTCCGCCGTCACCGCTGCCCAGGCAGTCTTTCCGGCCTGGCGCGACCTCCCCCCAGCCGCAAAGCGCGACATCTTTCTCAATACTGCCGAAATATTCAAGGGCAGAAACAAGGAATTGTCGAGATATATGACTGATGAAACTGGCGCAAGCGAGTTCTGGTCTGACTTTAACATCACCCTTGCAGCCGACATCTTGAAGGATATCGCAGGCAGAATCTCAAGTCTAAAGGGGGATGCGCCGATAACAGGCAACCCGGATACAAGTGCAATCGTGTACAAGGAGCCGTACGGTGTCATTTTAGGCATCGCTCCATGGTACTTCTCTCTCACTCTCGTCCACTTTCCCCTTCTTTCTGGACCAAATGCGGATATATACCTACCCAACCTTCCCCTCCCGATCCTGCTCCGCGCCAGAACTAACCTATTCTAGGAATGCACCCTACATCCTTGGCGTCCGCTCTATTGCCTACGCCCTTGCCGCAGGCAACACCGCCATTATCAAAGCCTCCGAGTTCTCCCCGCGCTGTACCTGGGCCATCGCCGATTGCTTTCGTCTCGGTGGCCTCCCCGCTGGCGTTCTAAATACCATTGCACACTCTACCTCCTCCGCCGCCGCCGTCACGCAAGCACTAATCGCCGACTCGCGCGTCCAAAAAATCAACTTCACGGGCTCCACGGTCGTCGGACGCATCATCGCCGAGACGGCAGGTCGGTACCTAAAACCCGTCCTGCTGGAGCTTGGTGGCAAAGCACCGGCAATTGTGTGTGAAGATGCGGATTTGGAGATTGCCGCGACGGAGTGTGCGAGGGGTGCGTTTGTGCATTGTGGACAGGTGTGTATGAGCACAGAGAAGATCTTGGTGCATAAGAATGTCGCGGCGGCATTTGAGGGGAGATACAGAGAGAAGGTAGCCGATATGTTTAGAGAACAGGGAGTCTTGGTCAATAGGGCGGCTGTTGACAGGAATATGAGGCTTGTGAGGGACGCGGTGGAGAAGGGGGCGGAGGTGCTGGTTGGGACGGTGGAACAGGACCATCAGCTACCAGGGACGCATATGTCACCCATAGTGGTGAAGGGTGTGACGGAGGCGATGGAGTTGTATAATACGGAGTCGTTTGGCCCGACAGTGAGTATTATCGAGATTGAAACCGAGGAGGAGGCGGTGCGGATGGCGAATGATACCCCATATGGCCTCACGTCAGCGGTGTTTACAGAGGACCTCAGACGCGGACTGAGGCTTGCAAAGCGCATTGAGAGTGGCGCAGTGCATATCAATGGGATGACGGTGCATGATGAGACGATGTTGCCTCATGGTGGGGTAAAGTGCTCGGGTTATGGTAGGTTTGGGAGTGGAGGGTTGGAGGAGTGGGTTAGGAGTAAGACGGTTACCTTTAGGAATTAGACCTGTGGGAATGAAAGAATGAGGGAGAAATGCTGGGAGTGGTATATGTAGCGGGTTTCTTTTAGGAATTAGGATGTTGTGGTCTTTCCGATGAATCATTTTCAGTTGCAGATTACATTGGGTGAATATGAGAATGACGATTACTGACAACGAACCTCATTAATGGCCGTGGCGCAGTTTAAAGAAACAGGGAAAGGAAGAGTTTACACGTGTACTACATTGAAGAGGTAAGTGGACGGTTAGGCTGCAAACACCAAGGGCATATTGCGCTTAGTGGCACTGTTTATGTGAAGTGTATCACTGTACCTAAATTATGTATGTTGTACATTCCAACAGATATATTCCGCACCCCAGTGTAATAATTCTGTACAACCCCTCCACTCTTCCATAGTTGGAGTTTTGTCGGCTTTGGATGGAATTTCACTCTGGTTATGCTTCCCACATCGCCATAATGGAGGCGGGGCTCAGTAAAGGTAGAGCAGCACTTTAGACCCAGAAACTAAACGGAACAAGGGTTAAAAATAGTTATCTAGATATCTATTAAAGTAGCTACGAACGGTTTACAGCACCCATTTAAAGTTTTTCAACCGGGCCTGCTTTTGCAATATCAATCCACTCGTATGGGTCATTTAAGAAGCGATGGGCTCGTACATCACCCGACCTAGCATGTCCCTCAAAATTCTCTACTCTTGCAGCGCGTCCACATAATTGACCCAACTCGCCGCTCGCCTTGTCTGATTTTACCTCTTGATAAGTGACAGTCTTGAGATATTTCCCAACCCATAGACCGCCCGTATATCGTGCAGCGCCTCTTGTTGGGAGGACGTGGTTAGTCCCGATGACCTATCTCCTATTAGTTTTTGCCTTCTATCTTGTTTTATATGGGGGTTCACCTTATCACCATAGCTAACACAGGTCTTCTCTCCTAAGAACAAAGCCCCATAATTCGTCATTTTCACCAACGCTACTCTCGGCTCCTTTGTCAGGATCTGTACATGCTCTGAAGCATATGTATCTCCTAACTTGTACGCCTCGTCAAGGTTCTCTACCACAGCCACCTCTCCAAAATCTCTCCAACTCGTTCCCGCCAATTCCCTTGTCGGCATATCTTTTAAAATCACGTTAATTAGCCTGATCACCTCCTTGCCAAGACTCTCACTAGTCGTGATTAAGACGGCAGGTGTATCAGGCCCGTGTTCTGCCTGGCTCAACAAATCTGTCGCCACAGTAAATGAATCTGCGAATTCATCCGCAATGATTAGGACTTCTGTCGGGCCAGCAAAAAGGTCGATACCTACTGCGCCAAAGAATTGGCGTTTAGCTTCGGCTACAAAGGCATTGCCGGGCCCAGCAATGAAGTCAACCTTTGGGATTGTGTCAGTCCCGATCGCCATTCCAGCAATAGCTTGTACGCCACCCAATATATATATTGCGTCCGCGCCTGCCATGGCCATGGCTGCTACTGTAGCTGCGGGAATAGAGCCGTTGATCGGGGGCGTAAATCCCATTACATGAGGGACGCCGGCGACTTTGGCGGTGAGGATAGTCATATGAGCAGAGGCTAAGAGAGGATAGCGGCCGCCTGGAATATAGCTGAGAATCTGTCAGTATGGATTTCTTAATCGCTTATAATACTAGGGGGTGGAGCGCAAAGGTATTACTGGCTATAAACAATGAAGTGCATAAGAGTGGGAAATAGCTTACCATCCGACGGAATTGATTGGCACATTTTTTTGTCCCAAGAAAACTCCGGGATGAATCTCAAGCTCAAACTCTTTTAAACTCTCCTTTTGTGCCTGAGCAAACGTCCTCACATTGCATTGCACCTCCTTAATATCCTTGATTACCTGTTCTGGTAAACTGCTGATGATATCCTTGATTTCTTCCGGAGAAAGTTTGAAGGAGGGAGGCGACCACTTGTCAAATTTTTCGGAATAGGAACGGACTGCAGAGTCCCCATTCTTGCGAATGTCCTCAATTACTGAGCTGACAACCGAGGGCACATTGGTCGGTGCGCTACTGCTTGATGCGGCTGTGCTTGGAGAGCCTGTCTTTAAATAGTTGGGCATCATGAGTGCTTTGATATGTTGAGTGGGTGGATGTATTAATAGTGAGTTGAAGAGATAAGAAGAATTTGGAGGCCCTCGAGCTGTAATTAAGAGTTTGGCGAAACACGCTGTATATGGACTATATATGGACCTGAACTCAGGATCGATGGAATATATTAATATTAATTATAACTCAATATCATTTTCATATAGGGATGATCGTGCGAAGGTTATGCGAGGGTTATGCAGGGGGTTATGCGAGAGGGGTTATGCGGGAAGGGTTATGTGGGGGGGATTATCCAGGAGGTCATGCGAGGTATATACCAATCGGAAAGCTTCGTTCAATTCGGCTCCCATTTTTTGTGCCCACATTGCCGAGGATCGGATAGGCGTGGACGTACCGAGACACGACTTGGTTGCCCCCCCGCTGAAGAAGCATTAGTGTTGTTTTCTTCCCCTTTTTGAGGGGTAGGTGAGGGGTACGAGAGTTGTGCTGCCATCGGGAGCGGTTGTCTCCCCGCTGATGATCTGTAGCATCGTTCAAAACAAGGACCTTACATTGCCCAGTTCAATTTTCAACCCTTTTTTGGAATAACATCAACATCGTCCTTTACTAGTGTCTCTTTACGGTCGTGAAGTCTTTTTCACCTATTTCCACATCGTTCCTCACCTGGCCTCCATAGTGCGGACCGTCAACAAACAATGACTTCAATCGCCACACCACCCTTGGCTTCTATCATATCACCTCCTCTTGCACTCCAGACGCTTTTAGGCAAGACTGCTATTATTAGCGGTTCATGTTCTGGCATAGGAGCTGAGATCGCACGCGAGCTGTCCTCACGCGGCTGCGACATCGTCATCAACTACCCCTTTCCAGCTTTGGAGACGCAAGCACTCGAGTTGTCCAATAGTCTCACATCTCGAGCAATCTCTGTGTGCGCGGACATCTCGACCCTTGATGGTCCTCAGACCCTCGTCGCCGCCACAGTGAAGGAATTTGGGAAGGTTGACATACTTGTCAATAATGCGGCAATTGCAGTTAATCTCCCGGTCGAGGAACAAACTATGGAACATTGGGACTCACTTGTAAACCTGAATGGTCGAGGTACTTTCCTTCTTACCCAAGCCGCGTTGCCACACCTCTCCAAGACGGATTCAAGGATCGTCAATATCGTTAGCATTTCATCCCGCGCAGCACCGGCCATGCAGACGATCTACGCCGGAACGAAAGGGATGGTGGATTCTTTTACACGATGCTGGGCTAAAGAGCTGCCGCCAAAGTATGGATGTACAGTTAACTCTGTTAGCCCGGGACCCACTATGACAGAGGGGTTTGCGGCAGCGGGGGAAGCATTCATGAAATCAATGCAGCCTATGCTTGACCTAACGCCAGTAGGGTCACGCATGGCGAAGCCTGAGGAGATTGCGTTTGCGGTAGGGTTTCTGTGTGAACCTAGGGCCAGTTGGATTAATGGGCTCAACTTGACGGCAAGTGGGGGGTTGTTTATTGATTGATTATACGTACTATTTAAATAGAATATAATATACCTACACGTAGAAGCTTATTATGACAGCTTGTTAAATATGAGCCGCATTAGAATGATCTCAAGATAGAGCTCACAGTAGTAAGAGAGAAACACTTAATTTGAGTAACTATACAGACTGGTAAGTGCCAGGTACCAGGGCAGCATCTTGATGCGGATATACGCACTATTCAGGGTTGAGTTATCAAATACAAAACATTAGAAAATCTGAAAGCTCGACGGTATTCTGTTCCTAAAAAGGTGTCTTTTCTGCGTCAACCTTGACACACAAGAAGCAATATATATTTTTGCAAATGGTATTATCTAACATCTCTGTCATTCTCGACAACTTCCTACTCTGTAGCTATAATGGGAAGAGTAACATAGTTCTGCAACTCCCTCCCAAAATGCACATGATTGTGTCCCATAAACTTCCACCTTGGCCTATCCGTCTCACTATTATGTTGGAAGATCCCACACCCCTGCGTGTCCCCACTAGCCACTTCAAGTATAATCTTCCCCCCTTTCTCAACCACCACATTCGTTGGCCAGATCTCGACATCCACTTCATACACCTCACTTGCCTTGACTTGCTCCACATCTGCAGAAACGTATTCCCGGTGCATCAAGTAACTTCTGTGTCTCGGGTGCTTTTCGTGAACCTTTCGCATCGAGCACCGTAACCAGCCTTTAGTTAATGGAACACCGTCGCCTGCTGTACCAGTATACAACACCTCCTTCCCACTAGGATCGATGTGTCGAAGCGTGAGAAAGAGATCAATATCTTTCTCCAATCCGCCATCCTCGCTGGGATCAGGCGTCATGCTGACATTCAAATGCGCAGTAACATGGCCCGTTATCTCCGTTTGTTTCTCAAACGGCTTAGTCTCAAACCTGAGACCTTGGAAATTATCTATTGATCCTAATGCATCATAAGTCAACTTAACCTCCTCTGTCTCCATTGAGGGAGTTGTGGAAAGTCCCTTTTCGGATGTGAGGAAGTATTTCGTGTATTGGGTGTGAGGGAGTGGCCACGCGGTTTCGGCGCGTTTAGTGTATGCGGACTCTGCAACGGCATCGTTAAATCCTAAGTCGCCTTTGCGAATGGTTATGGTTACGGGTGGGACTTTTCCCGGTGTGGACCAGCCGTATGTATCTTGGTCTTTGAGGAAAGCGTCGAAGAATGACTTCTGGATCTCGACCTCGTCATGGTAGCTGTACAAGACTGTTAGCTAGCCCCTTGGTTCCTGGTAAGCAAAAGAAGGGTTGAGGTTGGAGATGAAGTCAAAATAGTTAGCCGCCCAGATATCTGGTTCGATATTTTTTGCGGCTTTTATTGGATTTCTCGGAATGAGCGTAGAGGAGAGGATAGACTGACTAGAATGGGAGGTCATGTCGACCAGTAATAAAGCGCAAATATTTGAACTTTGAGCCCGCCCTCACATAGCCCTCAACATTTCCTCTCAAGTGTAAAAGGATACCACCCCAGTTAGCCACAGACAGTAGTGGAACCTCGATATCCTCCAAATTAAATTCTTTGCTGGCATAGTAATCGTCATCCCGGAATTTATTTGCTCCGTTGTCTTCAGTCTGGTCCATACGATTCTTCTTAAGAATATCTTCTGATAAATCACCCTCAATAGTATCTTCTTGGCCACGTGCACCAGGCCCATCTGGAGGGAATGTGAGTTTTGAACGTCCAGGCTTGCCGTATTGGTTCACGAGCACCTGACGGTTCCACCAAAAGTCGATGAATTTATTAGATAGTATTCCACCGTGGCGGCATCGATCGCGATAGTAATCCGACATTCCCTCCCAAGGGACGATAGCAGCCAAACCTTTTGGTCTCCGCGCAGCAACTCGCCATTGACTTCCTGGCCTAGAGTTTAGCAGTCAAATAAATAAAGAGATTGACAAGATATGAACATACCGGCATAGTAACTAATTCCCAATAAACCAACCTTACCGGAACTCCACTCTTGCTCTGCAGCCCACTCGACCACATCAAAGAAACACTCACTAGTACCCTGGCTCATCGTATCCAGCAACCCGGGACTCTGACCCAGACCCCTCTCATCGGCACGCACAACAACGTAGCCTCTCGCAGTCCAATACACGGGGTCCGGAGTCTCCCATGCACTGTACTTGCTCTTATGCTCGGGATTTACTTCGTCGAATGAGCCCTTGTAAAAAGTGGCGTAAGGGATGTCCTTTCCGTACGGCCCGTAGGTAACAAGCACTGGGAATTTGTCGCCATTTTCGGTGCTTAGGGGCCGGTAGACGTTACAGCGAACTGGTAAGTCAGACTTTCTGAGAGGTATTGAAACGTTTTTTTCAAATATGAGACTGTTTTCTTCGTCCCTGTGCACTTCTTTGATGTCTCTAATAATATTGGTTTCTGCCATTTTGGTCGATAGAGTTGTTCTGTGATGGAAAATAAATTGTATCAGAAGGTTGAGATGAGTGAATCGTATACTTTTATCTGATTATAATGCACTAGTATTGACTATACATCCTCCGAGGCCCCCTACATATGATGTGCGATCGGAAATGGTGGGGGGTGGACTTTTCGGGTTCGCTGCGAAGTTTCCATGCCGGGACTCACTTGGTGGGGCCGAGCCGATAGAAAACCAATCCGACAATGCGAACTGTTTCCATTTAATTGGATAGTATTGAACTAAGATTGGTATTTTGTTCGTGCTTACTGTGGTGCGGTATCGTACTTCTCCCGTCCTACATCCGAAACACATTGTGTACGAATGTAGAGACCCCCTTCATAAATCATTCTCAAATTCCCACAATTTCCCTAAACATCAACTTGATTATCCTTCACAGGAGCTACTAAAATCTAATTCTAGATTTCTAATCTCAGAATCTCTTCCATAACCTTGTCATCAACCATGGGTCCACCACCATCAACGTCAACAGACGTACCACCAGCTTCTACTCGTGGTCTCTCTCACCCTAAACGCTTCATCACCGACCATGACAGTGAAGGCAATGCAATCTTCAGTACAGCACTCCCAGAGGAAATTCCCTTCCAACAAATACCCAATGATGCGATCTTTTCTCTCTGCTATGCAACGAACGAGTCACCAGTATTGTTAAATGACAATGCGGATATTAATGTATATTCCAGTATGCAGCCCAGCTCACATGAAACAGTATTTTCTGCGATGAAGATGAAAAGAGCGTCAAGTTGCTGATTTGGTACAACTTTTAGACTACCTACACAACCTTCCTGGCGTAATGATCCCCGGTGGTACTGTTCTACGCATGGTGGACTTACCACCAGGCGCGACATCACCCATGCACCGTACCGTCTCGCTCGACTATGGCGTAGTGCTAGAGGGCGAGATTGAACTCATCCTTGACAAGGGTGCTTCTCGACTGATGAAGCGTGGTGATATCAGCGTACAGCGTGGCACTATACATGCATGGAAGAATGTAAGCGGGGACGGCAAATGGGCTAGAATGTTGTATATTTTGCAGGAATGTAAACCATTGGAAATTGCTGGCCAGGAACTTGGGGAGGATTATGGAGGATTACAGGTTCCTAAGAGTCAGAACTGATGGAAATTCCTCAGTAAAAATTTAAACGGTTTTGGCACTACGACCCATTTCAGAGTCACCGTGATCTCAATGTGAAATATGTGAGGTGTCTGAGAAACCATATTGGAAAGCCTCAGCATCGAATTGAAATCTCCTAATTCGTTTCTTGAAGATTTTCTTGACATTATTGTTTTGTGCGATCAACTACGACAGCAGAGCAGCTAGCAAGTTGTAGTTAGCATACTTAGTCAAGCAAGTTGTATGTCTCCAGAGACAAATTGGGTTGATTATATACGAATTATTAGAATGTAAAGGTCTCTGCAGATTGAAAATCATAAGCTATTTAATAAGAGCCACGTCTGTTGTCTATATTGAAACCTACTCGATTCTCCTCGCACTACTGACGTCCGGAACCCCAGTACCTTCTACCACCTTCGCACCCACAACCTCATAGATAGGAATATCTGCAAGCACAGTTACAATATGATGTAATGTGGGTAGTGCATCCAAATCCAATTTGTCAAAACTCACGCTAGCCTTTGTCGGCTTCGCGACGCTCTTCACCGTCGAGGGCACCACTTTCGACTCTTCTTCGTGAGGGACTACGATTGGATATTCACAGTCTGATTTGCCCCTCATATCTTTACCGACCGCGGGAATATATTTGTACACCAGGATTCCGTAGTCGGACTCCCCGCCTATCGTCCCCATTTCTGTTGCTGGGTCGGTAGGTGAGAGGCCTTCAAGGTTAAAGTCGCAGAATTTAGCCCCTTGCCACGAGGCCTGCATACGATATGTTTTGGAGCGACGATGGATATCGATTGCACAATATACCTTGGGCATTCCCAGTTCGTCCCTGCCAGATACTATTGGGTCCGTTAAACTTTCGAATAGAAGGGGCATGTAGGTTCCGTCAATGGTCGTCCCATCTCTCTTGGTATATTGGACTCCATGAATGTATAATCCGAAATGATTGTACCCGCCGCCACCTAGCCACGTCATGTTTCCTAAACTTGTAGTTGAGAAACTCGCATATGCGACTGAACCAGGGGACTTGAAGCGAAATGATTCGGTTGGAAACAGGTTCTTGAGAAATGTAGCGGAGGTTCGGAATTTGATGGACGCCGTGAGGAACGTTTGATCTAGGCTGGGCCTGTAATTACCCCAGATGTCTTGTCTTGGGCCAGGTGAAGGACCGAACGCGATTGGCATGCGGTAGTAGAGTGCGGGACATTTGGCACGTTGCCATTTGAGGAAAATGTTTGTTGAGTTGTCGAACTCGTCATGGCCAAAGTTGTAAGCAGTATATTTCATCACTATGGTTTGTTGGTAAGATAAAGTAGGAGATGGGAGAGTGGTCGACAAACTATCAATAGCAGGCTTCCCATCCACACAGTCGATACCAGCCTGACGAGAGTAATCTTGGATATTGTTTGCTCGTTCATAACGAATTTGCTCGTAGAGCTTCAGTCGCTCTGGTATCTCTTCAGGTTGTGTGCCCAAGGGAAGGACTACCGACAAGGTAGCTCCGTCTTCCAAGGCAATCCCTGCACCTTGTCCTTGATCTGTTCTGGTCAGTATATGTAAGTACATTTATCCTTATGGAATCCTACGAGGTAAGAAAGGATGCGCAGCATCTCCTAATACTGCCAGCTTCCCCTTGATCCATGTTGGCATGACCTCCATATCCAGGAGCTTCCAAACTTTTAAACTGGTTGGATCCGCTTTTTTGAAAAGTGATAGTAACTTTGGATCAAAGTCTTGGTATACTCTCAGAAGGTCATCTATCGAGGCTTGCTTATTCCATTCTTCTTCGTATTAGCAAACTTGATTAGCAGTGGCTGAGAATGAATCCATACCAGTAGTGCCACCTTGTGAGTCTCCTTCGGGATGAATGCAAATGAAATTCAGTAGTTCGTTATTATCACATGGGTAAACCACAACGCGTCTATCGGCCCCGTACCAAATAACCAGCTCATTATCATTTTCGAGCAGTCTCGTTATCTCGGGGTCTGCATTAGCAATTTTTCGGGGAATAAGGAATCTGAATGCAGCCTTTCCCGACCCAAAGAGCTTGTTGGGATGCCCGGTAATACATTCCCTGGTCTTGGACTGTATACATCATCAGCAACAACACGCTAGAATGAAGGTAGACTCACATATATACCATCTGCCCCTAATATCAAATCTGCCTGTATTTTGTCTCCCCCCTCCAACGAAATCGTCGCATTTTCTGTATCAACTTCTAGTACCTTGGATGACAAGTGAAGCTCTGCAGGTCTTCCTTTTCCATCCTTTCCAGTTGCAATCTGCTTTAACTTATCGTGTAGTCTAACACGATGCACCAACATCCATGGATGCTGCCACATCTTGTTCTGTTCTGTCAAGTCTACCTTTCTTGTCTCAACACCTTTTTCGTTGTATTCAGCCAGGTGAGACATTTCCACAGCACCGAAGTCCTCTGCCATGATGCCGTAGCGGCGTAGAATACCGTTAGAATTGGGAGCAAGATGAATTGCAGCACCGACTTCTGACGCGAATTGGGATTGTTCGTATAGCTGTAAACTGTAAGTATGGGAGGGTTAGTAGATGTGAGTGAGGAGACTATACAGAGACATTGTGCCCAGCCCTCCGTAATCCAATAGCAGCACCTAGCCCACCAATTCCAGCGCCTACAATAGCAATATCAAGACCTTTCGGACCGCATACCTCGTTCATCTCGTTGGAGTCGCCATTCACAACCGCGGCCATGGTGGTATTCGCAGCGTTATAGAATTTGGTCGCCATCGCTCCCGTACTTTAAATTTGTCAAGAATCGTAGAGAAAGCAGATCAGGCCAAGTGCGCTATATTTTGCTTGTAGACGATGAGAAGCAGACGGACGAGGTGTTTAATTAGTAATATATCTTGAAGAGGGCGATGAACACTCGGCCATTGGAGTGGCCTGCCATTCCCGAAGGCCCTCCACATGGAAGCTTATGCAATCTCGGGCGCTTGTTCTTCATGTTGATAGAGGCTAGGATAATTACTGTCACCGGGATTGTGGGGGATCGCGGGGCAGCGAGATGTGAACAGGGGGGATGTGGAGATCGGGAATGTTGGGTGGACTAGTGGTGTCGGCTGTGTCAGTGTTCCTCCGTTGTCGGCTTCTCGGCTGGTAGGCCCAAAGACTGGTTTTGGAAAGACATTGAAGACAGAAGATTGGTATGATAGTCTAATCATATTCGAGGCCCTGATCAAACCAGAAAGAACTCAATAATTATTCCTGGCACTCTCACGCGTTATGTCAGCGCCATTAGTCGTCCTCATAACTGCAGGCTCTGCTGGCCTAGGCGCAGCCACAGCACGAGTTTTTGCCAAAGCTGGCATGCGAGTGGTAATCAACTACTCTACCAATGGATCGCGTGCAGATACCCTGGTTGAACAATTACACGAAGTCTCTCCTTTATCGAAGACTAAAGAATGCCCGAATTTCGTCTCGATTCGTGCGGACCTGTCTAAAAAGTCCGACATTGAACGCTTAGTCACGGAATCCGTATCGCAAATGGGAAAATTGGATGCTGTCTTCAGTAATGGGGGATGGACTTCAATACAGGATTTCAATGACCTAGATGATAATGTCGATGAGGAGATGTGGGATAAATGTTGGAATATGAATGTGAAGAGTCATCTGTGGTTGATGCATGCTGCCAAGAAATACCTCGATGATAGCGAAGGGGTATTTATCACTACGGCGAGTTTGGCTGGAGTAAGACCAAGTGGTAGTTCGTTGGTATGAGACTTTCCAATGCATAGTTTACATTCTTTGTCTATATTTAAGGGGTAACTAGACTGACATTTTATCTATAGGCATATTCTGTTACAAAAGCAGCACAGATCCATTTAGCTAAATCTTTGGCCATGATTTGTAGTCCCAGGATACGGGTGAACTCAGTTTCCCCCGGGATCCTCCTTACAGTCTGTCTCACAACATTTTCACTGCTTTTGGCTGAAAGCTAATGAATCGTAGGATTGGGGTCAAAAATTCCCTCAAGAACGGCTTGATTCAGCGATGGCAAAAACTCAGCTCAAAAGATTCGCTACGGTTGAGGTACGTTATCCGTCCTTCGCTCTTTTGTCGAAAATATCCATGTGCATGTTGAAAAATCGTGATTGGTTGCTAATTTAGTCAATATAGGATGTTGCGGAACAGGTTCTCTGTTTTGTAAGAAGCCGAAGTGTGACGGGTGCAAATGCGGTAATAGATGCTGGGTGGTCTCTATAGTATCACTTTTGTCTCAATTCTCAGCAGTTATCCGCGCCATGTATGTGAAACGGGGTGAAATAAGGAATTTCTATGATCTCTAAAATTAGATTTTGCTCCAATTCTTGTTATCCAATCCTTTAGTCCCAGATATATCTCCATCATCCAGATATCCGCTGACCGTTCCCTTTGGATCCCACTTCCTCCTCAACTTCATCAACTTCTCGGCTGCCTCATCTGTCCAAAACTTTGTCTTCCTGATCTGAAAGTCCGAATCCCCAAGATAAGCACCCTTAGACATCGGTGCGACATCCTTCATAATATTTTTAACCCACCCTTTACACTTCACATCATCCTCTGCATTCTCCCAAACCGTATATAATGCAAAGTAATGGTCACTTTGCATGCTGCACGCCATATCTGGCAGTGGTCTTCTACTCATAGGGGCCATTGAAAACCAAAGCGCAAAACTCTTCCGATGGGGAAGTGTCGTAAATGCCTTCTCCAATACAGCAGTCACGTCCACATCATCGTTTATATACGCATTCTCAGCGCAGTAGCGATGATTTGACGGATTTGCCTTGGCCTGGTCCTGGTATTGATCGACGACGCTGGTAGGTTGCGATATGACTTCGACAATGGCGCCAGCCGGATGAGAGTCGTTTAGTGGTCGCAAGGCTTCGTAGGCCGCGGATTCAGATTCTTGGAATGTGACAATGTGCACCATTATGCAAATTTTGTCAATTCCTTCGGGTGTGAGACCTACAGCTACAATTTCGTTGCCTGGGTCAGATGTGGGTGAGACCTAGAAGATTTTGTTAGTTCTGGAGGGTTTTGCTGTATAGACTGAAATTAAAGGGATAGAATATGTGTATGTATAATTTATTCAAAGTGGATAAGTGGCGTAATTGGAGGTACAAAGAAATTGCTATTACCTTAATAACCCAATCCATCACGGTTTTATACTTGGAGATTGGATATATGAATGTAGACCGATACGTGGCTGGAGGCTTCGGGCGGACCTTCAGGTAAAACCTTGTAACAATTGCTGGGAAGCCTGTAATCGTGTTAAAAACCATAGTCCTCTTAAAATACTGGATAGAATCTTACCTGGCCCAGCACCTCGAGCGCACCATAATAGTTCTGCATTTTCAGTCTCGTTGCAGTGTAGGATTTCACCAGCAGCAGTCACAACATCAAGGCCAACGATTTGCTCGCAAGCCCATCCCCAATTCTAGATCGCTCCGTCATTAAATGATTGAGAGTTCCATAAAAGAGTCGTACCTTGCAATTCCAGCCCATCCCACCCTGCAGCAAGAAACCTCCAATCCCAACATCAGGACAGTGCCCACCCCCAAACATAAAGCCCTTCTTTCCAATGCTTTCATTGAGCATAATCCCCGTAGTACTTGGCGACGCTTTCACGATTTCCTTTCTCTCATCAAGCTCAATTTCGTTTAGGCTCTCTAGGTCAATGAGAATCGCGTCGTCGCGAACACTCCATGCTGCCCAGCTGTGACCCCCAGACCTCACTGACACTCTGCATTGTAGCTTATTCGCCAAATGAACAGCTTCTTGCACATGCGATGGGTGGGTTACTTTCACTATCGCTCGCGGATACCGGTTGGGTTTTATAGCATTAAAAACGCGACCGACACGTTCTTTTTCGTACAAATTATCCTCGGCGGAATCTCTCCAGGTGATGAACATTGCGGGGATTGTCATTGTGAGGATCTATACAGATATGGTGACAATGAATTGCTTGGGGTGTCCTTGCAAGCTATTTTAATTGTATTCCGCGGCTAATTCTCGGGGATGGAATCGTCGCCCCCCAGAGTCTCGGGCCCATATTTGTGGGTTTCCTACATCGGCTCCTCCACACTCCACAGTCTAGAACCCTGTCCATATTCCCCCGCATTCCCGATCTCAAAGTGCGGGGTGCAGCTGGACTCGGCATTGTGGGTTTGTTGGGTGCCGTCAATCAATAGCTTCCCCAGTTTCTCATGGACGCGTTTACATATTTATTCACCATGGAGCTTAAATACTCCATTCCGTCACCCGAGTTCTCGGAGGCTTCGAACCTATTGTCTACCAGGCTATTACTGAAGTTTCTTTTGATTGCCACACGGACAACTGTGTAGTACCTAAACCGCAAAGCACTTTAGTTGCTGTCCCATCGACAAGCCTGCCCAATGTCAGGTACGATAGAACCCATCAGGTCCAATAATGGGCCCAAAGAACCACTTACGAAAATTCATACTCTTGGGAGTGTGCGCCAACGCCACGAGCACACGGATGAGATCATCCTTATTCCGACTCCTTCACGGGATCCTAATGATCCCCTCAACTGGTATGTGGAGCTGTTAAAGATTGTCCGTTTTATATCGATTGAACTTCGTTCACTGATGTATGTACCAGGAGCCAGAGAAGGAAGTACTACATGGCGACGTTGATTTGTACCGCGATGTTCATGTGCAATTTCCTCGCAGCTGGGCCAACTATCTCTATTCTTGAAACTGCGATGGACTTTTTCCCTACAGCTGGCCCAGCAGGCATGGCTGATGCAATCGCGAAGACTGCTTATTTCTTTACTACCACTGCACTACTCCAAGGCACTGGCAATATCTTGTGGATGCCGTTGGTCAATAAGTATGGACGACGACCCATATACCTCGCAAGCTTTTCCTTGTATCTTGGCACTGCGTTCTGGCTCTCTTTCACCACGTCTTACGCTAGCTTCTTGGCCGCTCGTGTATTCATGGGGTTTGCTGCTGGTGCTGCTGAGACCATGGCCCCTTTGTCAATTGCTGACGGAAAGTTAATCTATCCCCTGTGTACTAGATTCCTGGCTCATTATTGTAGTATTCTTCCTTCATGAACGTGGAGCTGTTATGGCGTAAGTCTAAATCTCAACCCATCAATATGAGATAGTTAGTAAACAGGAATAGTATGTATACGTCAGCCCTTTCATGTGGTGTTGCAGGAGGCATCATTATTTCTGGGTAAGTCCCTATCCCAAAAATGTCCTAATGATAGGCCCCCTATCTTATATAACGACTACATATGGGAAGCATATATCTAGTCTTCTTATAAGTATCTAACAACAACCAGACTCATCACCATCCACAACACCTGGCGCACCATCTACTATGTAGCAACTGCTTTGATCGGCGCTCTACTCCTTCTCGTTTTCTTCACCTTCCCCGAAACCAGCTACAACCGAGATCCTACTATCGTCAACAACTCTGAAGCATCACTCGCACAGGAAAAGCCTGGCTTCTCCGGCGAACATTTCGAGACCGAGAGTATCCAAGCTATCCCAAAACGCAAGTCCTACCTACAAGAACTCAAAATATATTCTGGGACCTACACGTCGGAAAAGCTTTCCAATCTTTTTATCCGGCCACTTGCTCTGATAATTCTTCCCCCGGTGTTATGGGGCTCCCTCGTCATGTCCGTCACCATCGGATTCCTAGTCGCAGTGACATCCAACGTCGCGCCAGCGTACAATACTGCGTACGGATTTGAGGCCTGGCAAACCGGTCTTTGTTTTTTCTCTGCCATAGTCGGATCGCTGGTTGGCATATATATAGGAGGGCATTTGACCGACAAGATGGCTGACTGGTTCACGAAGCGGAATGGCGGCCTCAGAGAACCTGAGATGAGGTTACCAAGTATTGTGGTCAGTTTGATTACCACGCCACTTGGGTTGGTTCTATTTGGAGTTGGAATTCAGTACAAACTCCATTGGATGTGTCCAACGGTTGGCTTGGGACTACGTAAGTTGTCATACATATTTCGTGCTCCACTGTCCAACAGCTAACTTACGAAGTAAACTTTTCAATTGTCCAAGCGACGAATGTTTCTCTTGTCTATACTATCGATTGCTATCGTCCTATTGCAGGTGAAGTCACGGTTACGTCCATGGCGTTAAAATCTTGTTTCGGCTTCCTACTTTCTTTCTACACAAATCCTTGGATTGACAAGGTTGGGTATTTAAACGCTTATGGAACTATGGCTGCCATTTCTGTGGTAGTGCTGTTGTGTGCTTTACCTCTTTACATCTTTGGAAAGAAGATCAGACACATGTCGTGGAATTGGAGCGTGGTTATGTTAGTGCATTGGGATGATGACAGAGAGGTTGGTGAATAGGGTCAAATTTTCAGGTAGAATGATGTTCTGTCGCGATGTTTGTCCATACTGCCACAGTTTAGGAGTTTGTAATCATCGTGGTGAGAGGACATCGCGACTGGGTGGCCTCTGCGACAAGGGTGTAGGCTGGCGGCAAGATGAAACGCCAACAATAGCTAGCCGGGCAGTGCGATATGATCAATATAAGCTGTGTCGCACTCTGGCGCTGCTCACCGTCGCTATACATCTGTGATATTTAATCCCACAAAAGAAATGTCAGACCATAGCGATCGCGAACTCGGTCGCCTTATAAAGAAGCTTGGGATTTCATTTAAGCGTGCCAGCTTTGATGCGCCACCATTAGAGCACCGCGAGACTTTCAACCTTATCCGTGCCATCCGAAATAAAAACATGAATGACTATCGGAAGGACATAACTTTCAAGAGCAACGAGCCTTAGAGGAAGCAAACTCATGATCGAGCGAAATGGGTCGCAAAACGTGCCGCAAGCCTAGTCGATCAACAACGTAACGAGGCTAGATAGAGATTCTCACTTGAGAACGATGTCTTTCACAGATTCCGAGTAGAGGTGGCTTGGTTAGTATTATATGACCTTAAATCATATTGAGACGAGTTCTAATTTTGAGCATAGCCCTACGTGTAGAGCACGAATCTAGCAGTCTGAATTCGAGGCATACAACAACTTGCCTTACGCTGAAGCATGCGATCTGGAGAAGCGGAGAAGCAGGCGAGATCCATGTAGCTGCCCGCTTGAATATCGCCTAAGGGACTCATAGTAAGTGTAATATGTCCTAAGATATTTACTATAATTGATTCTCACTAATGGTTAGCTATGATGTTAGCAAAAATTCACTTTTTGATGATTAGGCTGAGGAATTAATAATGCATGGACCACATATGGAGATACAGCTCCCTAAGAAGAAACTAGATTAGATTTTTAGGCTAAAGAAGACGAAGGCTTTTGCTAAAATTCTTAATGCTAATGGAAGATATAGTAATGAGGTTTCTAGATGTAGTCCATTTAAAGACTATAATGATCCCCTGTTATTTCCATTTCTAATAATTAAAGCAAAACCTAAGAAAAAGTCTATTAGCTTTAAAGAAACCTAGACACAAACTGCCCTTCCTATTTAGGAACTATTAAAGCTATAAGAAAGTATTTAGGCTAAAGTATTAAGGGAATTACATAGTGCTAGCCCTCTAGTCTAGTTCTTTATAAATAGAGGCAATAGCTAGAGAGTATGTAGTTATTATGTTACTTAAAACAAGCTAAAACAATATGTAAGTTATAACACCATTAAAGCAACTTGCCTAGTATTAATAAATAGTAATGTTTAATAGTAGTTCGTTTTGTAATAACAAGCTAATATAAACAAAGGAAATTATACAACTCTAGGATAGATGTATTATAGAGGAAGATAATGCATTATAGCTCTTGTTAATTGTTAATTACGTTGTAAATTAGGCAAGAGACATCTACTAACCATCTATTTTAAAGTATCTTAAATTAACTGTCTCTTAAATCACTTATAATTAAGTAAGTCTAAGTAATGATAGTAACGTGTACTCTATAAGGAGCACTAATCCTACTAGGCAAATATTAAATTAGATACTAGTGCCTCTAATGATTATAGATGTAGATGAAATGCATGAAGATTTTTTGTCTAATCTAGGACCTATACTCTATAAGAGCATACTACTAGTTTTAATACCTAACATAGAGCATAGCTTGTTATAGTCTACATCTCTCTTTAAGTTAAGAATATTTAGGTTATGCCTAGTAGAGCATAATGTTAAACATCTACTTAGATTCTACTTAGATTCTACATATAGAGATGTTAGAAAGAATGAGATGTACTAAAGTTACTAACTTAGTTCTAACTAAGTTAGAATCATATAATTGCTACTACTACCTATATACACATTATTATAATCCTTTATTAAACATGTTATCTACTAGCTATATAAGAACCATCTTATAACCCTCTATCTACTTAGCCTTACTAAGTTATAAATGTAATGGTATAGTCTCTTAGGCTAAAATGCAAAGCATTTACTTCTAACTAGTTACTATTTAGCATACTACATAAATAACTTTCTAAGTCATACCTAGTTATACTAGTATATAATGGCTAATAACAGCCTACCTTAGTTGTTACTAGCCTTATTATATAACACATATATGCCCTTTTAATTAAAGATAAACCTAGGGCCTTTAAACTTAACCTTCTATTGCTAATTTATTAGCATTATTTATAGTATAGTATTATATAACCTCTATAACATATAGTATGTCCTTAGCTAGTACTTATACTACATAATACATATATATAGTTTTAAGTATACTACTTTCTATACATTACTATAATAACTAGAGTAGTATCTATTCTTCTAGCTTTTTACATTACTATAACTAAAAGCAATAGTTAAAAGCTAGCCCTTTAATTTAGCATTTAAAGATGTTATTAGAAATTAAGGCTCTATAGTAATAGCTTTAGGTAGTATAGTAACATAAGGTAGATGTATAACAACATAAACAAGAGGTAGAATAACTTTATAAAGAAGCATAATAATAGGAATAAGAAGTAGAACAACTCTATAAGGAAGAGTAATGACTCTATGAAAATGCATAGTAATAGGAATAAGAAGAGTAATAACTCTATAAAGAAGACTAATAGTACTATAAATAAAGGATAAGAAAGATAATGCTACCTAAGTTTCTTAATGTATATTATACTTACCTTTGCCTAGGTCTAATAATTTAACTAGATACTATATAGTTAATGTAAGGTAATGTTATAAACATAGATAATAAACCTTGTCCTAATTAAATTCTACTATAGCTAGAATTTAATGTAGAATAAGCATGTATATAAGAAGATTTAATAGGGTTAGAATTCATCCTTAAATGACATTTTACCTCTTTACATACTCTAGAAGAATTAGAAGATACTGTTTATAAGTAGTAGATAGAGTCTAAGCTAGACCTTAATAACTTTACTTAATTTACTATAAAGGATCTAGTATCCTAGATCATTAAATAGTTGTCTAAAGATAGTATATTACATGATTACTTTAGTCTTAAAGACTTAGTTAAGTTTAAAAATCATAGCAACACACTTAGCCCTAATTAAATAATAGAGTAAATGTAATCTCTTAGCATCTCTAATAACCTATAATAGTTAAAACGACTTTAAGCCTATATAAACAAACTAGGATAGGCTAATGTTTCTAAGTCATTAAAATCTATAATGAAATCTTCCCATCCTTATATAGATTAGTTCTACATTTATAATGTTAGTAGTAAGGGCAAGACTAAGCATTAGGTAACTATGTTAATAATTAAATACAAAGCTCTTTATAAGTTAACCTTAGGGTATATTTATAAAGGTCTTGCTAAGATGAACCTAGATAAGGTTATAGAAGTAAGTAATAATGAAAGTATAGTAATTTGCTATTATTATTTAGTAGCTACTATAATTACATAAGGCTTCTTATATATAATAAAGGCTAGGGTAGAATATGGTAAGATCTATACTAGTAAAGTAATGATATTCTTATTCTTATACATTCCTAATGATCTATTAACTATGTACTACTCTCTATCTATTCTAAAAGGAGATGTTAGAGCATCTACTAGCTAGGATAAGCATGAAAACAAGCCTAATTAATTATATATAACTATAGTTAGTTAGACTATAGCATTTACTCTTTATGTGCTTAAAATGCCTTTATATAGTATATAATGGATAATAAAAGCTCTATGTTAGCTTAAGACATAAAATGTCATTATTAAGGAGGTTAAGGATACTATTACTAATGATGAAGTTCTATCTTTAGAATATTATCCTTTACTAGTAGGCACTTAGGTTATTATAAGGTTACTAATTAAATTCCAACCTTATAAGAAAATGTTTATAAGAACTTATGATTTAAAGACGTCATCTTTTAGTAGTAATAATAACAACTATTATCCTAATACACTAAGTTATCCTTAACTGCCTTTAAGTAGGGGAAACTCTATTACTTCCCCTAACCTACTATTATAATCTACTAAAAGTAGTAGGAAAAAGGGGGCCTATAGTAAGGCTTATTACTAGAAGAATCTAGGTTAGTTTTGTATACTAAACTACCTAATAGGTATAGTAGATGGGGGAGAACTTAATTAGTAGTGTCTAAATGTTAAGGAACATAGAAAAAGTCATCATTAACTTAATTATAATACATTTATATAACATATCTATAAGTTATTATATAATTAGCTTAACTATTATATAGAAATGAACATTATAAAGCTAGAGGAGCTTTTTTTAAGGTTAAGTTACCTAGATTTAGGTACACTATTACTATAAAAGGCACTAGGATTAAGTATGTTAAAGATCTAATGCATGAATTAATAATTTACCATTATCTCCTTTCTATTTAAAGGAAGTGCATACCTATGTACCTAGGGGATACAAAAGTAAATAGCATATTATACTATGCTAGAGCCATTTGTATTATCTATACAATGTTTCTAAGCTTTAGAGGATTCTAATTATAATTACTAATCTTATAAAGTCTTACTAATACCACTATTTATAGTCTATATACTATACATTAGCTAGGAGTATTATAGGGTAATTTAGAAGCTTATAACATTCTCATCCACCTAGATTAACTAGGAATTACCTAGATTGACTTTAAATGAGCTAAGTTTATATGTCTATAGGTAGTATTAGAAACTCTATCTCTAAATTAGAAATAGAAAGGTAGCTAGTCTTATAAGAAAGGAACGTATTAGTATAGAAAGGATAGTAAGAAGATACCTACATTAGAGATACGTTAAGCTAAGATAGAGCTAGTAAGATTAGTAGTAAAGTAGGAAGTAGTTACTTCTATAGATGCTAACCTTACTTAGCCTAGAACATGTATAAGGAGTAGAAGAAGTTTAATAGCAAGATGAACTTACTCTAGAAGTCATTACTAATAGGCCTTGTTACTAACATTTCTATATAAGATAGTATTAACTTAGCTTATAGGTTTAATAGACATAAATCATAAGTTTAACATAGGAAGCCACCTCTTATTCTATAATTTTAACATTAATTCTAGATGTAAATAACATAGCAAGATCTAGTAGATACTTACTAGGTGTAGCCTTTATAAAGTAGA
>KV454695.1:0-90640 GCA_001662585.1 Pseudogymnoascus sp. WSF 3629
CATACAGGTCTCACGATATACGACGACGTCAAGAAATGAAGCCTTGGCAACAGCTTGGCTATTCTTGGCATATACCCGGGTATATACCCGGATACACCGGGTACTCTAAAATATCGACGGGTAGGGTATATACTCGGGTATATACCCGGATACCAAGGGTATATTGGTATCCGTGCCGAACACTGGGGAGTATTGGGGTCTGGTATTATGCAAACACTTCGAAACGATTACGGTCACGATAATAGGTGGGAGAAAGCAAAAGTATAAAAAAAAAAAAACATATCAACAACTAAACTCCCTACTACACCCCTCCTCACCCCCCCTTTCCCATCCCCACCCAGCCCCCCGGGACCCTTACGACACTCCTCCACCCACCCAAAAGCAAATTCACGCCATCTCACCCTCCCCAAAAACGGGGCAAGAAACGAAGATTACCAACAGGTTACACACACACACGCACGTGCGATGCCGAAATATCAGAGCAGTGACGATATAATGTACTACCACTCCACAAGCCGCACTCGCGGTGTTACAACCAGCAGAGGAATCGAACCTCGAACAGATTCAAGCGGCAATCGACACGAGGAGAGAAGCTGGGAAGCTCCGGGGATAATCTTTTGCTCTGCGCAGGCGTGGTGGGTGCGTGAGGGGGGGATGTATAAGGGGTGAGAGGTGAGAACTCTACAACGGTGAGAATCGTCCAAAGACAAGAAATAGACGACAGTGAACCCCCCCCCCGGCTCTTCCAATAGCACAGCACCGCCACAGCCGCTGCATACTATAGCCCACCACCGCAGCAGGGCATGAAAGCCATCTATCCATGTATCCACGCACGGGAGTATTAATCCTGGGTCCCGTGAGTTGGTTGTCATAGTGCTTCTTTGCTCTTTGCTTTTGTCCTAGCTGGGGTTGGGGTTGGGGTTGGGTGTTTATAGAGAGAGAGAGGGGGCCTGGGGTGGAATCATTGGGTTGAGGATGGGGATGGAAGATTTGGTGGAGGGAAGGGGGGAGAGGGGAGTTACAATCGCAAGAATCACAACCAGCGTCTCTCTCTCACGCTTTCTTTATGGACATAAATATCACCACCAGTAGAAGAAAGCAGAGGTAAAAATCCCATATCAACAACTAAACTCACTACTATACACACTCCCCTGTCCCTCCCCCATCACCCCCCCCCATCACCCCCCCATCCCTTCCTTCCATCTCACCCCCAGTTCCATCAGCCCCAGCTACAGGACAGCCCAGTCTCAGACCCAACTGCACGAGCACGAAAGCTTTGTGACGCATCTAGAGAGCAAAGAAAGAGAAGAGAAGCAGTGGGGGGAGCAAAGGGGGTTGGTTCCCTATCAAGAAAGCAGGCGTAGAATAAAGTAGCATGAATAAGATAAAGACAACTGAACAACTCCCTCCTCCACAAAAACCTCCTCATAACCCCTCATCATCAGCAACCCCTGATCATCAACCCCCCCCATCACATCACATCACATCCATCTCCAACCCAACACAAACATCTGTCCCATACCAGACTTAGTTGTGGCGACGACCATGGCGATGCGCCCTCTTCCTCGACTCAGCAGTAACAGTCTTCGTCTTCAACTCATCCGTAACAGTAGTCACCTCCTCAATCACAATAACCTCCACCACACTCCCTCCCTGAGTCAGGTAGCTAGTCTTGCTGATCTTCTGGTTAGCAGCCAAGCTCAACGTAGGCTTCTCAGTAGTCGCAGGAGCCTCAACAGACGTAACAGACGCAACCTTAGCGACAGCAGCAGCAGCGTTGTTCTCCTTGAAGATGCCACCTGGCGCCGCGGTGGCGGAGGGGGCGATGGTAGACCCAGCAGAGTGAGAAAGGGTGGGGACAACAACAGTCGAAGCGTCAGAGACAGGAGCAGCGCCCTTGACGACGTATCCAGGGCCCGGGGTGAGCTTAACGCCACCAGGGAGGCCGGCGATAGGTCCAACAAGGTCCTCAGCCGAGAGGACAGTGGCGAGGAGACCGGTGGGCTTCTTAATCTCGCAGGTCTGGCTCTTAGCTTCAGTCTGGATAGTGAAGAGGGGGCAGTCCTCGATGCGGCCAGAGTAGTTTGTGCAAGTGTCCACAGCGGATTGGAGGAAAGTCTCTTCCCATCCCATGATGAAATCGCCGTGGTATCCGTAACCAGTTGGGTCACCGTTAGAGAAGACGAACTCACCATCCACGCCGTTGAACTCAGCGGTGTTCCAGATAGTCTCGTAGAAGAGGCCCGGGAGACGGATGGGGAAGTCCGGGGGGCACGAGCCGTCCATGACGGTGCTGGGGTATGCGACGTGATCCATCTTGTTCTTGGAAGTAACGTCCTTGCCGTTCCAGCACGAGGGGAACATCAGCTCGGCGCGGATGCCGTCCTTGCAGTTGGCGTCGAGGTAGGCCTTGTCGGGCATGAAGTGGCGGTAGAGGGAGCCCTCGGCCGCGAGGCCGTAGTTGAGGCAGTTGAAGCCGACGGCCTTTTGGGCGAGGCCCTTCTGGGTGGTCGGGGCGGACTCGCCAGCGGTGAAGTTGCGCTGGTTGGTGTCGCCGGCGATCATCTCCATGCCGTGGGGGAAGGCGGTGATCTTGGTCTCGCCGGGGGCGTAGTTGAGGAAGTAGTAGCTGGGGTGGTGGGTTAGTGGGAGGGTTTGGAAGGGGGAGGGAAAGGGAGGACGTACGAAAGCATGCCTCCAACTTGCTCGACGAGCTTGTACTGGCCGGTGGCGGCGTTCTTGAAGTACATGGGAGGAGTCCAGTAGGCGGACTTGTCCTGGGTGACGGCGCACGAGGTGCAGTCACCAGCGAGGAGCTCATCAGTGCCAGAGGTGGCGGTGAAGCCTGTGAGTGTTAGTTGTGTGCTGTGGTGATTGAGGTTGATATAAGATTGGATCTTGTCGGTGGTCGAGAATAGATCGAGATGGAGTCTTTCCGTTCACCAATCACGACAATCTGATCTTGACTGACACAGCCAATGACAAGATCAATCCAACACAGAACCAAAATAAAACATACCGGAAGAACCAAAGATGGTGTGGGCGTGGGCGGACGCAACACCTGGGTTCACGAGGGGATCGATGCGAGCAAGACCCGAACGACCACGGCACTCCATGCGCCAGAAAGCCTCAGCAGAGCCCGAGAGGACCGCCGCGGCGATGGCTGCGGTGAACTTCATCTTGAAGAAGGTGAAGTTTTTGTTGTATGTGTGTAAATATCAACAAGTTGAAATTGGCGTTGGAAGATTGATGTTATTTCGTTTTGCTTTTCCTTTTCCGTCCCTAGAGTACTCGATACTCTCTTCAAATGATCACAAAGGAGTGTCCTGGGCTATAACGGCCTTAAAAAAAAAACGAGTGTTGCAAAGAAGAAGCTGGTTCTTCTCGTAAGGAGCGTCGGTGAGGATTGAAGAGAAGAAAGGACGTCGACGTTCAGGGTCAAAATCCAAGAGAAAGAATGTAAGGTAAGGAAGCGCTGGGCTGCCTATGGGTTTGTCGATGATGATCAGAATCAGGATCAAGATGAGCGTGTGGAGGCGAGATAAGCAGTGTTTGGGAGTGTGAAATGGGGGTGGATTGTGAAATGGGCAAGGGGGTGTGGCTAAGTATCCGCGAGTATCTGGTAGGAACGGGTAAAAATGGTGGGCTATCACAGGCCTAGCTCACAGGGGGGGAAAGTGACAAAATAGTGACTAAAGGGCTAGATGGGGGCGAATATGAGGGCAACGGGGTGGTGGACAAAGAGAAGAAAGAGACGAAAGTGACAAAGAGAGACAAAGAGGGACAAAGGAACGGCAGAGGGGGAGAGGGAGAGGCGGACAGGGGAGGACAGGGGTGGGGGGAACAAGGGGGGGCGTACACACAAACAAGCTAAGTTTCAAGGCTAAGACTGATTGGGAGAAGGTAGTCGCTCACATAATTTGACACGACCAATCTCTTGTCGCTGGGTCCTGGCACGGGCTGGTCCATGAGACTGGGAAGGAGAGTAAAGAGGAAGTAGAGTACTGTACATGCGAAAGAAAAAAAACAAGAGGCCCACGAAACTAAACGTCTCCTGGTGAGAGACAAGACAACGGCAAACTAAAACTTACTCGTGCAGTTGTGGACTCTAGCTGACGACGACAAACGGCACGGCGGATTTAGTTTTTTGTTTCTTTTTCACTCTTCGTTTTCATTGTCGTTTGTTCGGTCCCTTGGCCGGCTGCTGTACCACGGCTTCGGTGAGACATGGCTTCCGTTGGTGATATCCCAGGGTCTGTCAACCCTTCAGGCACAGGGACCACGCCTCGCCGTTATACCCGTTGATGGCTCAGGAACGAGTGTACGACCAGACGGAGAGAAGGAAAGGAATGCGATGGTACCATAGCCAAAGAAAGAAGACGAAAATGCGATCGAGATCGCGTACCTGGGAAACCGACTGATCTCGGCGACACAATTGACGTGTCTGGTAAACGACAACCAGCGACCAACAACCAACAAACAGCACAAAGAAAAACTGCCGCCGTCGCGCATACACCGACCGACATACCTTGGTACAGACAGTTCGATCAGCGTCCCTTGCTGCTGTTGTGCGTCCTTCTATGCGTACAAGACACAGCCGGAGCCACGAGGATGGTAGGTGCCACAATCCCACAGCACCACCCATCGAATCCACGTCTCCCTGCAGTGCCATATTCCAGCGCTGTCAGCATCACACAGAACGAACTGTTGGCACCAGCACCATCAGCGTCGGTCGCACACTGCCAACACTTGGCTGTGTTGGTTGTGCGGTGGTACTTCCCCCCAGCGCTGAATTGTACTGCACGGGCGAGTACCACACGTACCAATCTCTCCCACAGCCGTTGATCGATGATCCCATTCATCGCAATCTCCGTGCTCGCGCGTCCTAATCCCCCAGTATCCAATATCCTCCTCCTCTCCTGTCTGCCCTCCTACCAGTCCCCTCAGCCGTCACCCATCGCTCATCCCACTGGTGCCATCCCTCTGCTGTCCATCCCATCACATCCTCCCACGCACACAAAGGTACAAAACACCTCCTACCACACAGGTACACTACGTCCCCCGTCCCTGCGCAAGCGTCCCTCACCCACCCCACCACCAAATCTCCGCCAAGCCCCGCCAAGCTCCAGCCTTGAAACTCGCCCCCGCCTACCCGTCCAATCAGCTGCGTCCATTCACCAACATCTGCCCCGTCTATATCGGTAGAAGGGTCCTGGATTTAAGTTCGCGACGAGGGCGTCGTGATGGCGCTGGATGGTGGCTGATGAGGGCGTCGTGGGAGGAGTGAGGGGTGGAGGAGGAGGGTGATGAGGGTGGAGGTGGGTGACGTCGTTGGTGACGATGCGGGCAGGGGTGTGATGCTTGGTGTTATTGGGGGGGATATTAGAGGTAGGAGGAGGAGGGGGGGATATTAGAGGGGTTGAGATGAAGGGAGGTGGGAGTGTCATGTCTCATGAGGCGCTGTCGTTGGCGACGACGTGGATATGTTCGGCTTGGGAAACAAAACATGTCGTCCTCTAGTCAGGTACGGACATAATGTCACGTGGCAGGGGTTTCATCGTACGAGGTAGGGGGGTACTAGTTGATTTGAGGAGGGAAGGTACGATCATGACTTCCTTCCATATTTGGAGGAGGGGATGTGTATGGGATATGAGGAAGGCGCGATATATGGCTCTTTCTATTTGATTGAGATACACGACGGGAGATCATGTGATACGGGTGAGTGCTGGGAGGGAAGGCACGATCAAGACGCTCCTTCCACGTATAACAGTATGGAGTATAAGGTATGAGGAAGGTACGAGGATTGCTCTTTCCTTTCAATAGTTGACTGGGGGGGTTCATGTGATACTGGTGAGTGCTGGCTGAGAGGGAAGGCACGATCAAGATGCCCTTTCCGTATTTGGAGAATGAGATATAGGAGTATGAGGAAAGAGCGAACGACATCTGCTCTTTTCCTTTCGAGAGAGGGTGGGGAGAGTCATGTGATACTATGAATTATGGTTGGGAGGGAATGCACGATCAAGACTGCCTTCTTTCCGTATACAGGGAGTTAGGAAAATGAGATATGAGGAAGGCACGAGGTAAGGACGCTCTTTTCGTTCGTGAGGGCTTGGGGGAGGGATCATGTGATGTGATACTGGGAGTTTGATAAGGAGGGAAGGCACGATTGAGACCGCCCCTTCCTCCATATTCGTTCGGAGAATGGGAATATTATGAGACCTGAGGAAAGAGCGAACGACAACCGCTCTTTGCGTTCGTGAGGGCTTGGGGGAGGGATCATGTGATACTGGGAGTTTGGTAAGGAGGGAAGGCATGATCGAAACTGCCCCTTCCATATTCAGAGGATGGGATGGATATGAGACATGAGGAAAGAGCGAACGATAACCGCTCTTTCCGTTCGAGAGGGCTTGGGGGAGAGATCAGGTGATACACTCAGTCTCATTAAGTTTGGTAGTGAGGGGAGGTAACTATACATCTTTTCCTCAGTTTGAGAGTATTCATTCAGGTCTCGAGTATCATTCTTGTTCTCTTGGTAGAGGGCTTTTCTATGTCATGTCTCACTCGCATTCTCCACCGCTACCATAAATTCTGTTTTGGGGGACGCGTGTAGGGTCTTGTTTCTCACTTTTCGGGGGTATTTGGGCTTCTTGGGGTGTGCTTGGTTTTTCTTTGGGGGGTTCTAGAAGGAGTTCTAGAAGGTCTTGTAAGGCTGATTTCTTGGGTTTGGGGAGAGGTGGGGGAGGGACATGACTCTCTCTTTATTGAGAGGGCGATACCAGATTAGGAGGGGAGTATTGGATAGGATTACCGAATGGGGAGGGAGGTTCTGGATGGGGAAGGGTGGAGAGGGGGGCTGTCTTTTACTGGTGGGGAATTCGAACTGAGAGTTGAGGGGGGTATGGTTTCTGGTTATGGAGGAACACTTTCTTCCTGTTCTAACTATTTTCGAAGACACAGTTTTCTGGTTCAGGACAGAAGACTTTGTTCCTGTTCTAACCATTTACTTCCGAAAGAGACTATATCCTTGGCGCCTCCAAAAGGCAAGTTTTTCTCCCTCCCTCACAGATATAGACGGTGTTCTGGCCATCGACAAGAGTCATGGGCTTTCTATACCGCCAGTGACTTTATCCCATCCATGGCATGTATTTTTTTCACCCTCTCTTTTTGCCCTCACTCCACCAGAATCCTCTCGGCAGTTGACAAACCCAATACGTTCTATTCCCATTATTTTTCCGTTTGTTCCTGGAAACCGACAAGCTTTCTGTTTTCTCTCGGGCCCTGAACAAGCGTTCCCCTAAGAAATTTTCTCCCTGTTGTGTCGCCGATACCCCGAAGATACCTCGGAATGTCTCACCCGGGGACTCGGGAATGAATAAGCATTACGACGCCTCTCTGTTCCCGTCCGAGAAAGCCGACTGGTTATTCGCTCTGTATGAATAAGCATTTCCGTTGGGAGAAAAATTTCCTGTTTTCCGCAGGGAGGGTTGTGTTTTTTTAGTCCGAGTTAAGAGATAGGGATGTTGGAGAGGGGTTTTCTTCTACGGTCTGAGATGCTGGGAGATGTCTCACTCTGGGACATTAGTAGGAATATCGAAGTTTTGTGTTCTCTGCAGGTCTGAGATGGCGAACAGGGGTGTCTCAGTTGGCGTTGTGAGTGCGTACAGTATGACGCAGCTCGTGGGGGTGAGATTGTTGTGAGTGGTGGGGGATACGCGGGGGGTACTGTAGAGCCTCAAATTTGTGCTGCATTCTGCAAAAGTCATCATTTCAGTTTCCTACGTGGCTTTCGCATCTCTAAATTTTGTTGGTATTGAGGTGAGACTGGGATGATGATGTGTTGGCGACGTGGATAGATGTGTTGGCCTTAAGTCTCTCATCGCTGGTAACCCGCAATCGGCATGAGAGAGTTGGCGCAGAAACCCACGATATCAAGGAAGTTTTTGCATCTCCCCCCCACCCCCCTTCCCTTCCTTTCCACTCAAGAAGAGCGCGCAAAGCTTCAGAGATGGAGTGACGCATCTGATCCATCTGTCCATGCCGACGACGCTCTGCTCTGTCTATTATTGCAATCAGTTCACCCGCGATGTTACGATCCAGCGCCAGCAGAATTCTGTAGTTGACCCAACTCCCGCAGTCGACACACGTCCTTTCTCAAGGTTGTGATCAACTACTACTCCGCTTCCATATCCACGTACTACGGTACAGGAACCCTCGATGCCGAGACATGACAGAAAGCAGAGGATGAGCTTTTGAATCGGCGCAGAGTCCCTAGTTACGACGAGAGGGGCGCGCTCGTGGACTGGTCGTGTTCCCGACCAGTCTGATGAGCAGGATATCGCTGGCACTACACGCGTGATAGCGGCGCCTCGGTGACAAGAAGCCCGCCACCGGTGAGAATACAAAGACAGCAACAGGAAGAGCGACGAGATACCACCTCCCGCCGCCCACCCCAACTCCTCCATGAGCTAGTCAGACACCTCTTCTTCACGAACTGTGGTATTCGGACTACCTCCGGATCCACGCTTTCGAGACCCCTATTTGAGAAGATTATGGGTTGGGAGATGGGGTTTGGGATGATAGGCAGGGGGTTATATACTTGGATGGGGTTGTGGGATTTGGGGGGAAGGGAGATGGGGATGGTGAAAAGGTGGTGGTTTTGGGTGTTGTGTTGGGGGTTAGATGTGGTTATTCGTATGTGATGGGGGTGGTGACGGTGGTGACGGTGTTGATGATGAAGTTATCAGTGATATATTCGATGCCTAAAAACAAGGATCTCATAACGAGAAACCTCATCTTCAGAGATCCCAAGACCCCCCCTCTCCCCCCCCTCCTCCCCCAACCTCAACCCAAACAACAACCCAGACACCAACAAGATAATCCGATATAACCCACCCCCCCCCGCATGCAGCGCAGCTCTCCAATCCGAAATCAAGATATCAAGTGACAAAAAAAGCACTGGGAAGGAACACGGCGCCGCTCGGCCAGCGGAGTGGGCGCGTGGTGTTCATGCAGAGGAGCTGGTGGTGTGTGAGCTGCTGGGCTGGGGTGCTGTCGGGGGGATTCTTGTTGTTGGGTTGTTCTTGTCACCTTGCGCATTCTTGTCGTTTGGGATTTCTCACTGCGACCCACGAACATTATTCGTGAAAGCATCGGGTCCCCCATCTATCCAGCGGTTGGATGGATTTCAGCCAGCTTATCAAGCACAGCTTGACACTGCCTGTCAATGTATAGTGGAGAATCTTCGAGCTTGAAGGTTTACATTTGGGAGGTGTGTTGTATAGGGTGAGTTGTGGAGAGGGGATGGGAGAGGAAATGGGATGGGAAAGAGGGGATAGTTCGTAATTCACCTGTACAATCATCTCAGCCCTCAACCCTCAACCCCCCCCATTCCCTTCTTCTCCTCTTCCGCGCTTCTCAACACTACATACTCTACCTCCCCCATCCCCATCCCCTCACTCCGCCTAACTCCCTTAGTAAATTAAACACTAGACTGGATGGCTATAAAGCACCCTCCACGGAGCAGGCAGCATAGTTCGACAGGAAACATCAAAATGGAAATCCGTTAAATGGTGTGCGGTGCGACCCGGCCGGTGGAGTGGGCGCGTGGTGTTCTGACTGAGGAACTGGTGTGGGTGAGGTGCTGAGTGGGAGTGCTGTCGGGGGGGTTCTTGTTGTTGGGTGGTTCTTACCGTCATTCTGCTTTCTCACCGCTGTATCCTCATGACGGAAGCGTAGGTCACCAGGAATGACGCTGGTAACTGGAAATTCCGGGATGGTACGAGGATCACTGGAGGATAGGTTACTCCGCAGCCACGGCGCAATTTGGGGTTTGGATCATCATAGGATTGTCTGTGGGGGTGTGTGAGAGGTTAATGGGGGGTTTTATAGGGTGGGTTGTGAGTGAGAAGGATAGAAATGAGATAAGGAGAGGGAGGAGATGGAGGAGACGAAGGGGGTATTTCATGAGATATCCATACGGATAATCTCAGCCCACTATCCCCATCTTCTACCTCTCCCAGCTTCCCAAACACGACATACTATACCCCAGTGCCTCATCCCTATCCCCTCATCGCCCCATCTCCTCGAGTGAACCCCATAACAGACAGCTATAAAACCCCCACCACGAAGCACGAAGCATAGCTCGACAAGAAACATCGAAAATGGATCAAGCAACCGCTATATAGTGTGCGGAGCTGGGCCCCCTGCTTGTAGATCTATCTCGTCAATCCCCTAAAATGCGGATATAGAGGGGTGGAAGCCGTCATGTCGATAGAGTTAGAATATGATACATGGTGAAGAGGAAGCAGAACAGACACCGAGAAAGAATTGTCATCCATGTATGCAAATTATTTAAAGTCGTTCACTCCCAGTTATCTACATCCGGCTGTTAGTATATAGTAGTTGTGGTCGTGGGAATGTGATAATTCTGAGCCTGTTGAAAGAACGTCCCCTTGAGTGCTCATTAGTAGATACTTCAACCCCTGATGGAATACAGTACCTCGATCCAGAATGCAGCCTTGGACTTAACTACGTCTTCAAAAGGCGTAATCTTGCCGTCGATGATAGTGATGCGCTGGATGCCATCGATCTTTCCCTCTTCGTATAACTTAATGGCAGCCCGAATATTAACATGTTGTCGTTCTGGCTCATACTTAGGGTTATTCGGGTCAAGATAACCTTGGAGCTCTTTGATACGCGCTTTAGTGTCAATGACTAGTGGGATTGGTGTCGCAGGGGCGAATTCGACTTGCTTGGCCTTGTCTGCCATAGTGTTGGTGTTGTTACTTTATGTGGCGTGAGGTTTGGTTGTTGTCGAGATTGACTAGTGTTGGCAAATAATCGCCTGACTACACTACTATTGCTTTTTACCACCCATTTGTCGTTTCAGTCTCTGTCGTGAGTTGACTTTGTTTTTAGTTACTCATGTGGAATATCTCGATAGAAGCTCATAGTATGACAAGACAAGTTTTTAGTTCTTGGAAGTCTGATCTAACATCATCATAACCGTACAAACTTCCCACCCCATATAGATACTGGTCTCGAGACTATGTATTACAGGGCCCCTTCTTTACCCCAAGTACAATAAATCATAATAGGATAAATCTTACTATTCAGTTCGGTAAGTCTCATCTATCAACATCATAACCGTACACACTTGCTACTCTGCTCAGACACTGCCCCCATAACTCCAACTAACATGATCCCTTCTCCACCACTATCCACACAAGCACCACATCTATCCAGACCATCCAACATCACTGTTACGTTGGGCGAAGGCTGGCAATTAGATTTGGCATACTGGATACAGGGGATATGGTGTGTCTATATAGTGCAGTTTCTAGCACTTTTTGTCGTTGAGGGGATGGATCGAAATAGGAGTCACGGAGTAGAGTACTCATTGAAGAGGAAACGGAGAAGATGCACAAAATAATTCATAATCCATGCAAGTCATCTAAAAGTCTCAAAGCATCCCCGTCTACCTCCCAAACGCCACATAACCCTCTTTGCACAACCCCTTTCTCACATTACCTCACACCCCCTATACCCACTTCTGTACAGCAACCCCTCCTCTCTTAAACTCCTCCAACTCTCCCAGAACGGCGCTCTTGTCAGTGTGATCCTTACTTGGGAATGTCGTCGCGACCACCCACGCGCGCGTACTGCTATCCGGGCTCGCCCTGGCGATGAAATCATACACGTCACCAATGCTGTGCGTGGTGTTGAAGCGTGCGGGAAGGCGCGTGCCGTCCGCGAGCTGGATGCGGAGGGATAGAGTCGGGAGTGCGGGGTTGACCTCGACCTGCGGGGCCTGCGAAGCGGGTTGTGCATTTGACGGACCAGCAGAGGTTTGAATGGGCGCAGATGCAGTAGAGGATTCTGCACCTGGCACAGGTGACCCGAGACGCTGTCCTCCACCCGAGAAAGGCTTGTACACGGTCTTCGGCTTCTTATAGTCCTCCTCGTGCCTGTTGAGCTGGACATCCACCGGCTGGTCATATGCCACGTTCATGAGATGGATAGGCGCGCGGCCAGACTCGATGACGGCGAGATCGGCAGCGTTCTGGGGGTCGTCGAAGCGGTGGAGGGGCCCGTCTTCAATGCTGAACCCGTCGTTCCAGAGGTGTAGGGTGCGGCGCTGTGGGGTGGCGGGGGCTGCGGCAGGGGTGGCGGAGGGGAGAACGGTGGAGGGCGTCGTGGAGTCGCCGAGGGTTATGCCAGAGCCGTGAAAGCGAGATGGGGGAGCTGGGGCGGGGTCGCTCTCGGCGCGGGATGCTTGTCTGGGGGGATTTAGCTGGGCTCAGGAGCTTGGTGAAGGTGAAGGTGGGGTGGGGATGGGCCGGGGGGGGGGGGAGGGGCAGTTGGGGGACGTACGATTTAGCCTTCTTGATAATTTCGTCGACGAGGTTGCGGGGATCATTGCGGCGGGGGTCCTGGACCGCGAGGGCTGATTTCTCACCGCCGGCAAAGAGGTCGCGCGGCTGCTCGTCGTCATGGAAGTCTGGGTCGTCAGAGTCGTCATCGTCGTGGCCGTGCGGGGCGGAGTCGCTGGCAATGGAGCCTAACGTCGCGATTCCAGAGCGGGGAGCCCGGCGGGGAGGGCGCGAGCTGGATGCTACTGTTGGGGTTCTAGATTCAGGCGCAGGACGGCCGTCGAGTGTGCGTGGGCCGGTGTATTCTGCTGGCGCGGGGGCGCCACCTTCGGCTTCGGCGGGGGCATCTTCTTGCGAGGCGTAGAATGTTGCCGCAGCGTCTTCAAGATCCCAGTCGCTAGAAATGAGGAACTGCTCGGCCTGCGACGTGTTAGTGGAAGGGAAGAGGTAGTGAGGTTGGAGTGAGGTTGAAACGTACTTCTTGCGGGGCAGCGCCAGTGATGCCCGAGAACTGGGCGATGAGAGCGTTTTTGTCGGTGGGGTTATCCGCCATGATGACGGTGGTAGGGGTTGAAAAGGCTGTTGTGTTACGTTGCAGTTATCACTGATAGATGCCAAGTTTCGTTGTTGGATGAAGCAGTGGACCAGGATTTGTAAGTGTGAGATGTGTTATGTTAAAGATTGAATTTCCTTGGGACCTGATTATCAAACGTTCCAACTTGCAAGGCAGCTTGGGCGGCACGTCACGACGCTAGCTTTATCGATAGCACGTCCCGCCTCGGATCTTAGGCCAAGACAGCCGAACAGGTTAACCCGCGTTTATAGCAACGACCATGATAGCTCTGTTTTGATAGCTTTCAACTCAATTGCCAATTCTACTCTTCACAACTGCCAGCGCAAAAGCTTGAGCTTTCACATACGCTCTCTGGCTAGCTCCCTCTCCTCCATCTCCGCAACCCCCATCCATCTCGACATGGCGGACCAAAACCCCCTCGCCGACTCTGGCTTCACCATCCGATCCGACAGCGAGCAATACTCCAACTCGGGCCCAGATGACCTCTCCATGTCCCCATCGCCGCCCTCCACATCCAGCTCTCCGCTGATCTTATACTCTCCGCCTACGTTTTGGAGCTTAGCGCGGAGCGCGGCGATTAACCTGTTCTTGCCGTTTGTGAACGGGCTCATGCTCGGGTTTGGGGAGCTGTTTGCGCACGAGGCAGCATTCAGGCTGGGATGGGGCGGAACGAAGGTATGTTGATTTGTTTATATTTATGCACGGCAGCTACTTTATTGGCGTCAGGAGTTGGCTACGGGGGTTGCATTTCTCTGGACTGGTTCAACCACATAATCTGCCACTTCAACTACCAAGCGCGGGTCATATACTAACATAACACAGGTTTTCCCCAGCTCGCGGAACGCAAGAGCTATCGGCCCCGGTATCGAGATCCGCGACAGCCCGGAAGAAATCCAGAGAGAGCGCGACATGGATAAGTTGACCAGCCTGGAATGAACGCATAATTGGCCCGGTGGCTGGTGAAATCCAGCTAGGACCGCGAGCACAAAAAATATATCATACGGGCGGGCGTTTGGAGTTTAAGAGAGGGGGGTTCTTGATATTATGATGGCATTTGAGCATGAGATGCCATATTTTGTACATACAGGCTGCGGGCTGGATCTTACATAGAGTACCACCCGTTCTGAATACTACTTTTACCAAAAGGGTGCCTTCTTATTTTGATCTCTATTATTAGTTTGTCTGGCTCTCATCGGAATGAGCTAGACCAAGTATTGTGAGCATGGCCACTTACTCGGAGGTGAAACCCCGCGCGTCGAGACTACAGCCCACTTCACTGGTTATAGGAGCGTGATGTACTTAGAAAGCCACTATAAATGCGGGAAAGATCATATCAGACAGCATTTGCATCATCCATAGGTCTCAATCGGTGAAGATCTTACGGGAGGTCCTGGCAGGCGCGATTCAAAGGCTGATATCATCAGACTCTACAGTCAATGTTTCCACCAGCTTTTTTTGTCGATACTTTTCTTCCTGTCGACTCCATTTCTTGCTGCCCACTGCCTCTCTTGCTGTCAACTACCATTCTTGTCACCGATTATATCTCTTATCATACGAGTTGGACACTCAACCGAACCTTCCTCCCTTCGAGCATCTCTTGAACGGATTATCTCACGCTTTGATTTGGCTTATCAATGTCTCGTTTTGTTCGAATGATTTGGTTGATTCCCGTCTTGCTTACTGTTTGTTGCTCAGTACAGCTTTTATAATTATGGCTGCCTGCTCTGTTCACTTTGGCGTCTACTGCTATGTCTTGAAGCCCAGATAAATCTTCGCCAAAGAACACGGTTTACAATCACAGAATTTTCGACAGTAGGCTATCCTTGAGTAATTCTTTGATTTCTCATTGAATAAATCCGCTATATTGGATACATAGTCCCCCTAATACCTAACACAACGCAGCTTCCCAAAGCTGGTCCCTCACCCCCAAACGCCCATAACATGCAGAACAACCACCCCCTCTACAACAGCCCCTGCTTCTGCAAATCATAATACACCTTCTCGGGCATAACATTCCCCTCCGCATCCTCCATCTGCACCACATCCCTCCCACTCTCCTCCTTCTTCTTCTCCCTCTGAATCTTATCCCACAACTTCAGCGCATCCTCAATCCCCGTAATCTCGCGGAACAAACTCGTATTCGAGATCCCCAAACACTTCAGACCGTGAATATGACGCGCCTCGTTAAAGTGCTTATCAAACGCCCTCCGTCCCATATACACAAAGTTTCCGCAGATCTCGCACGGGAACTCCACGCCCAGACCGTGCAGCTTGTACAGCCAGAAGGGGATCGGCTTGCCGTCCCACGCCAGCGGGAGCTTGAGGGGGTTATACACCTTCTCCTCGCCATCGGAGTCCGAGTCCGATGCGTCGTCCATAGTAGGACCGACTTCCGTATCGGCGAAGAGGGCCTCGAGCTCGAGCTGGCGCTCACGCTCGGTCATTCCCTGTCTGCGCTCGACGTTGACGCGGGTGTCGCCGCGCTCTTGCGTCATGGCGCCGGCGAGGCGGCGGACGCGGTTCTCACGCTCGGCGATGGCGCGTTCCTTTAGGCGGAGGGTGGATGCGGGGCGCCCTACGCCGTTGGTGGTCTCAGCTGGGGCGGAGGAGTCTGCGAGGCGGGCGGCGCGCTGCTCGGCTGCGCGGAGATGTTTCTTCCCTGTTAGATGAGCCTTGTAGACGTTTGGGTTCGAGAAATCCTTCTCGCAGTCCTGGCAGAAGACGCCGGTTGTGGAGGTTGCGTCGGAGGGGGCTGTATCGACTGTCCAGCCGGGGATGGTGTTTTCGGTCCAGGACTTGTCGAAGTCGGCGTCCCAGGTTTCGAAGAGGGCGTCGATGTTCTCGAGCGGGCGGGTGCGGCGCATGAAGGATTCGAGGTAGGTGGCTAGCTGGCCAACGTAGGTGAAGTACTGGTCTGTCATTTTGTCGGGGCGCTTGATGGCGCAGACGGGCGGGGCGAAGATGTCGAAGACGTCGAGGTATTGGAGGTAGGAGGGGCGCTTGATGCCGGGGAGGTTGACGTAGAGCTCGTGGAGGGCGGTGAGGTCGAGGAAGCGGCCGTACGCTTCTTCGCCGGTGAACATGTTGTCGATCTCCGAGACGACCTGCTCGCCTTCTTGGGGGGTCTTCTTCTTGTATGCGCGCTCCAGGTTCTCGACGGGCTCATTGGGGTAGCGGCTATGGAAGGATTTGATGTCGGAGATTTGCTTGTAGAATTCGGCCAGTGGGTCGCCGGTGGAGATGTTCTGGATCTCTTTACTCCTTGCGCTGTCGGCATCTTTGTAGATGTCTATTAACCGTTTCGACTGGTCTTGTATGCGGTCTAAGAAGCCTGCGACTTGGTGATCTCGGTTTAAACGCTCGCGAACCTGTAACACTTATTAGTATGGCTCATGATCTGGTTTTGGCTGGGAACTAACATGTCGTGGTTCATCTGCCACTCTATCTGCGATGCCCTGCTCCAGCCTCTCGAGGTCCTCATGGAGGAACCTCTGCTCCTCTAATATCATAGTTGCGGCGCAATACCCTTCTCCAACTCAAATATACAATTGGCAGTAATATGCTTCAATTATATCCCAATAAATCCCGTCCGGCGTGGCAAAAACAGTACTGCAATGTAGAAGGTGTTGATAGTGGCCAAATCTGGCAGACGTGTGACCGTGACATGGGAGATTTCCTCAGCCTGCGCTAACTATTTCTCCGCCTTGCGCGACGACCACACCCCGGCTCGAATTTTGACGACAACACTTTTTGGCCGCACCACAACAATCCGCCCTCCGGACCTCACAAATATCCCATCCACTACAGTTTCAAGGTCGGAAATCGCTCATCATGGCAGACGGAGGAATCGACCGCAAGATGGAGGAGAGAATGGAGTTTACGACCTCGAAGGAGGTGGAAATCGGTAAGGCTGAGCGTCTATCCATCGCGCCAGGGCGAGAGAAAGCGACCTCACTTGCCCTGGATCGATGCGACAAAGCTTAATAAAACCCCATGCTAACTAATACCCCCCAGCTCCAACATTCGAGTCCATGTCCCTAAAGGAGAACCTCCTCCGCGGCATCTACGCGTACGGCTACGAATCCCCCTCAGCCGTGCAATCGCGCGCCATCGTTCAAATCTGCAAAGGCCGCGACACCATCGCCCAAGCACAATCCGGAACCGGTAAAACAGCCACCTTCTCCATCAGCATGCTGCAGGTCATCGACACCGCGGTGCGCGAGTCGCAGGCCCTTGTCCTCTCGCCGACCCGCGAACTGGCCACGCAGATCCAGTCTGTCGTTATGGCGTTGGGGGATTACATGAACGTGCAGTGCCATGCTTGTATTGGAGGCACGAATGTCGGGGAGGATATCAGGAAGTTGGATTATGGACAGCATATTGTTAGTGGGACCCCGGGGCGCGTGGCTGATATGATCCGTCGCCGTAACCTGCGCACGCGCCATATCAAGATGTTGGTGCTTGATGAAGCGGATGAGCTCCTCAACCGCGGATTCCGCGAGCAGATCTACGACGTGTACCGCTACCTCCCCCCCGCAACGCAAGTCGTCGTCGTCTCCGCCACCCTCCCCTACGACGTCCTCGACATGACGACGAAGTTCATGACCGACCCAGTCCGCATCCTCGTCAAGCGCGACGAGCTGACTCTCGAGGGACTCAAGCAGTACTTCATCGCGGTCGAGAAGGAGGAGTGGAAATTCGACACCCTCTGCGACCTCTACGACACGCTCACCATCACGCAAGCCGTCATCTTCTGCAACACCCGCCGCAAGGTGGATTGGCTGACTGATAAGATGCGCGAGGCGAATTTCACGGTGTCGAGTATGCATGGGGAGATGCCGCAGAAGGAGCGGGATAGCATTATGCAGGATTTCAGACAGGGGAATAGTCGCGTGCTTATCTCGACGGATGTGTGGGCTAGGGGTATTGATGTCCAGCAGGTTAGCTTGGTGATTAATTATGATCTGCCGAGTAACCGTGAGAATTACATTCATAGGATTGGTAGGAGTGGACGGTTTGGACGCAAGGGTGTGGCGATTAACTTTGTGACGAGCGAGGATGTGAGGATTTTGAGGGATATTGAGTGTAAGTCTTGTCGTGTCTGTGTTGCTATATCTGGGTCCAAGCTAACGTCAAGAAGTGTACTACTCTACCCAGATCGACGAGATGCCAATGAACGTCGCGGATCTTCTCTCATAATTGACGCAATAACGTCATAATACCAAGAGTTGAAAAGGAGAGCACGTACAAGCGTCGTATCTGGAAAAAAAAAGAGCAGAGACGAGGAAAGCCATCAGGGCACAATGGGTGTGGAGGAAGGGGAATAATTTCCAAAAAGTGAGTCCAACCCCGATTTTTCTCCGCCCCTTTTATAGTTTCTTTGATGGGCTATTACTAACACAACCTCCGTCGCATAGAATTGCAGATTGCCACCAAAAGGAGTTTAGCCAGGCCAGCGCGGGGAAGGTCGACTGGGAGGGCTTGTTACTTGTTTCGATATCTACGTGAGGCGCACGAGGCGGCGCGGAGTGTATACCACCCTTTCAGATAGCAGATGCGATTATGCAGCGCCTAGTAAATGCAAATCAATATCAAGAGTGGAAACAAACTCTATTTAGTTAACCTAGGGTATCATATGCACCATCCATCCATCCAGCTCCGTATCCGTAACCAAACTCCATCCCCAATCCCATCCCCAATCCCACCACCCAGTCCCTCCCAGTTCCCAGTCCCAATTCTCCAAACCCCCTCACAACTCCACAACCCCAGCCCAAGAATCCGCCTCACTCTCGCTCCCGCTCTCAACCCCGCTCCCACTCGCACTCCCATTCCCTGCAACACCCGCACCCGCACTCGCCACTGCACCTACAACCCCTTTCACACCCTTCCCACGGATTCGTCCCGTAACCTGGCCAGCTACATCACTCCACCCCATCTCCCCCTTACAGCGTGGACAGCGTGAACTAATGGGTAAAATTTGCCCCTTTCCCGCTTCCGTCTCGTCTCGTAGTCCGTGTTTTGCGAGGCATGTGATATGCGTAGCCACTCCGCATTCGTCAGATGCGCATATGGCCATGATCCCCCCTCCATGGCCACAAGCCGCGCAATTCGATAGCACCACCTCTTCCTCCACCTCTTCTCCCTTCGCCTTCCTCCCCTTCCCCCTCCCCGTCAACTTCCCCAACTCCCCAAATATCCCCCCATCAAAATCCCTCACAACTTCCACCTCCCTCCTCCCCCCCATCCCTCCTCCTTCTCTTCCCCCAGCCAGTGAAGAAGAAGCTTTGAGCCAGGCAGCATACACATCCTCGCTCTGGAAATGTAACCGTAGCGGCCAGCGACAGAAAGAGGGGGATGAGAGGAGGTGGTGCAGGGATTTGAGGGATGAGGGGAGGGTGAGGCGGGGGCGGGGGCGTGAAGGGGCGGGGGCTTGGGTGGAGGTGGTTGTGGAGGTACTGGAGGTGGAGGTGCTGGTGGTGACGGTGGGAGGGGGGAGGTGTGTAGAGAGTGTTGGGTGTTGCCATGCCCATCTGTTATCATTAGCTTCATTCTCATACATTCTCCCATCTCCTCCCATCCAACCATCCTTCCCCTCTTCCTCCTGTGGAAGAAAGGGGGAGCACGTGACCCACCCTTCCATCCCAGCAACGCAGCAGCTCTCAACCAAAAAGAACGAAGTAGAATAAGGAAAAGAAACACTCACTCAAACTGCAACGCCCCAACCTGACTCGGAAACCCCACAACAAGCACCGGCATCTCCCACGGCCTATGGCTCCCTCTTGCTGTTCGACTCGCTCCCCCTACCACGAGACCATTGTGCTGCCGTAGACGCCGCGAGGGGAGGGGCGTGGAGCCTATGTAGAGGGAGTGCGGGAGGGGGAGTGAGCGGAGGAGGTAGACTGTGTAGAGAGGGGGGATTGGGTGGGGTGGCATTTTTGGGGGGAGGGGTTGAGGGTGAGAAGGATTGATGAAGTGGGGGCGGTTGGTGATCGGGATGGGTGCTCGCAGTAAAGAAGCAGGTATGCACGGCTGTTGGCGGGAGGCGCGGGTATTGCTTGTACTGGTGAGGTAGGTTTTGTATGTACGTGGTGCTGTATGTAGTCGTGTTTATATGTATGTAGTCAAATACGGTATGCGAGATTTATGCATATCCCTCCCTCCGTACCGTCCTTACAGTACCGTCTCTACCGTCGTCCCTACCGGCGTACCGTACAGTACAGTAAAAGGCGGGCCTCTCCTTCTTCGTCACATGGGCATCCCCCAGCGCACACGATCCCTCTTGGTACCTCCCTCCACCACCCAAATAGTGAGGGAAAGATAAGTACCTCCCGGATGTTCGTCCAGTACCGAGACGACCCAGGCACAGCAGGAACAGGCATCTACGCGCATTATTGGACGTCAGTGCTCGCTAAGGAGGGAGGCGGGGTGTGTGATTGGTGCGTTGCCGAGGGAGAGGCTGGCGCTATCAAAATGCTAAATTGGGGGGATGGGCGAGGGGGGGATGGGGTGGTAGATCTGTGATGATGATGGGATGTGTGTTGTGTGTGTGAGATTTATGATGGGGAACTGGTAGGTTTATTTATAGGGGTTTTATATATGATTGTGTAGGTGTTAGGGTTGCTTTATACGAAAGAGTGAGAGGTGAGGACAAGGCGTAAGTCGGATGCGGTGATCTGTTGGGTGGGACAAAGCTTAACTGTCTGTTGACTGGTACATGTACGTCCAGTAGGTTACTTTACATACACGCCTTACATGTATGCATACACGCCCCCAAATCTTCAATTGGAACACCAGCGTTATAATATGCACTGCCACTACAATCCCCATTCCTTCTCATCCTATATATATCGCAGTAATCTATTACTATCAGTATTAGCATCACTATAAGCACGAGCACGTGTACAATACTCTAGTATAAATCCCCATCCCATCACCTGCTCCTCACTCATCCTTTTTCTACGGGAACACCTACCCGCGCTAACCCACAAGCGGCCCATATCCTGCCTATGTCTGGTTTTGGTACTTCATATGTGGGTTTTTTGACTCCACTACCGCCGACCAAGTACTGCTGGTGCAGGTTATGTAGTACTGTACGTCTCCGCCTCCGACTCTAAAAACGAATCCCGACAGACAGACGAGACGAGGGAAGAGGAAGGGGGGAAAAGAGACACGCCGCTTGCATTTGGGTATGGTTGTACTGGCGGTAGGTAGGTACTCTGGTGTTGGTAGTATGGTAGTACTACTGTGCTGTATGCAGTATTGTACGGCATAATCGACACCTTTTCCTTCCCCCACGTCGTCGTCTTTTCTTCTTCATACATACAAGCCGAGAGCTATGGTACTTGGATGATATGTACCTTGCCTAACTTTTGATAGTCTGATGATTGGGATTGCTGAAGTGCTTTGATATGTTCTACTATATTCTCTACTTCTCTATATGTACTCCATACTCTATACATATGCCACAGTATGTACAGACAGCAGTACTATATCTTCCTCATACATGTGCCATAGTACTCCCATCCATAATATATCTCCCTCCTACCTCTCCTTACCCTAATAAGTCAGACTACTAGGTTGTTTCTTATTCAATAGGAAGTTAAGAGTAGAACAGAGTACTATAATCTCTAACCTCTAACCTCTAACCTCCCTCTAACCTTGCCTAAAGCCACAAAGCCTCTCCCTCTCTCCCTCCTCTCACTAACGAGTAAAAAGACAACTCCACCCATACCACATATACCACAAATACCACCCCATATGTACTTCCCGGTACAACTGTTCCCCACCAAAATCACCCAATATTCCCATACTACCCCAAGTACCAACTACATCCTCTCTCTACTCTACCTCTACCGCTCTACGGGTACGCCCCAGACAAGACAACCACACCTTACCACCTTTACCACCTACCACCCAACTTCCTCACTTTCTCCAATCCCACCTTCCATCTTCCTATACTTACTCCCATACCACTTACAACTCCAACCAGCCATTCCACCACAGTCGACCAAAACCCTCACTCTCCTTCTGCTCGACTGCTTAATTCCCATGGCACCATCTCTATTTCTTACTCCACCTGTATAATTTATGTACTAGTACTCGTCTACGGTACCACCATCCCGCCTTATACTCGAAATCCCATTCCCTTCGCCCTCTCGCTCGGCACGCACCTCTGAGACTCACCCCAAGGCCCTGAGCCAAAACCAGCTCGCCCACAACCCACCAACGAACCCTCACTCTCTCAAGCTCACGCTCCAATGCCGTCAATATAAACAGCTGCAACTAGCGAAACCTCAGAGACCTCTCACTTCCCTGCCCCCGACCCGATCACGGCCCCGACTCGGCGTGTGTGTGTCTATAATGGTGCAGGTTCCCACGACGAGCGGCGGCTCGTCGGCCGCGCGCGCCTCCCCCGCGACCAGCAACGCTCCCTCGACGCGAGCCAAGGGCGCCGCGAACGGCAATGCAGCCCCAGCGCCGGTGCACCTGAGCGCCATGAAGTCTGCGCCGCTCGACCTGTCGAGTGTGGAGAGGCGAGGCCAGCCGACGGCGAGCCGCGAGACGACGAAGAAGATGAGGCCGCATGGACTGCAGGAGGCGCCGACGTATCGCCCGACGATGGAGGAGTTCAAGGACCCGTTTATGTATATGAAGATGATTGCGCCGGAGGCGTCGCAGTTTGGGATTTGCAAGATTATACCGCCGGTGGATTGGAATCCGGGGTTTGCGATTGATACGGAGGTAGGGATGATTCAGGCTGGGGGTTCTATGGACTCCTTGGCTGTTATGTCGCATCTTGTGCGCTTGTTTATACTGACGTCTATTCTAGAAATTCCACTTCAAGACTCGAAAGCAAGAACTCAACTCTATTGAAGGCAGTACGTATAACAAATCTGGTGGCACGTGCATGGTGACTGACGGCACTCTAACACACAACAGGCACCAGAGCAAACTTGACATACCTAGATCAGCTGGCGAAGTTCCATAAGCAGCACGGCACGAGTCTCACGCGGTTCCCCAGCGTCGACAAGCGCCCACTCGACCTATATAAACTGAAGAAGGCTGTCGAGTCAAGAGGCGGGTTCGAGAAGGTCTGCAAGCTGAAGAAATGGGCTGAGATTGGTCGTGACTTGGGATACAGCGGCAAGATCATGTCGTCTTTGTCGACCTCTCTGAAGAATTCATATCAGCGGTGGCTGTTCCCCTACGAAGAATACCTTCGACATGCGAAGCCAGGCGTCCAGGCACAGCTAGAATACGAATATGGAGGACCCATAACGCCGTCCCCAGCTACATCACCAATGAAGAAATCACACTCACACCAACACACACCATCTAGTCTCCGAGACGATTCGCCCGCGGTTTCTGCTTCCGAGGCGCTCAATTCGTCATTACGGAATGTCAATGGTAATGGCGCTGAGACGAAAGATATACCAATGCTCGATCGATCGAGTCAATCGACCCCCGCTCCGGCCCCCCCGACGTCTGGCTTCACACCGGTTAATGCAGGTGGGTTTACAGCCGTGAATGCAGGGCAGGGGGGCTTTACACCTGTCAACCACGCGCGGCGCGAGAGGGAACCAGAGAGGAGCTTTACGCCTCCACGGAGGGTCGTCGACAGCCCGATGTCTTCAGCTAAGAACACGCCCGAATACCGTCCCTCCAACCTTAAATCGACGCCATTGACGAATGGGTTCACATCCAACCCGCTCAAGCGCCAAATGAGCCACGACAGTATAGATTCGCGGAAGGAAAATACAACTCCACGTGACGACAGCGACGGCGGTGCAAACGGACGCCGAAGCAAGAGATTAAAGAAAGAAGCTGTGCCGACTGTGGCGGGGTCGCATATGAGCTTCCTGCGACCCTTGACGCCGAGGATACCAGGCGAACCGGGGTCGTTCGCGCCTGGTGAGAAGTGCGAGCATTGCGCTAAAGGGGAGGATGCAGGCACGCTCTTGGTCTGCGAGTCGTGCGACCACGGATACCATATGCAGTGTCTCGACCCCCCGCTCACGCAAAAGCCGGACTATGACTGGAATTGCCCGAGGTGTCTGGTGGGTGATGGCCAGTTCGGGTTCGAGGAGGGAAGCATATACTCCCTTAAGCAGTTCCATGATAAGGCGGCGGATTTCAAGGAGGGGTATTTCCAGAATCGGTTACCGTTTGATCCGGTTCTCAATTGTCCGCGACCGGTTACTGAGGATGATATTGAGAGGGAGTTTTGGAGGTTGGTTGCTAGTCTTGAGGAGACTGTTGAGGTCGAGTATGGGGCCGATATCCATTCCACGACTCATGGTAGCGGGTTCCCGACGATCGAGAGGAATCCGAGGGATCCGTATTCGACTGATCCCTGGAATCTTAATATCACGCCCCTGCACCCGGAGTCCTTGTTCAGGCACATCAAATCCGATATCTCTGGCATGACCGTGCCGTGGCTCTATGTCGGCATGATCTTCTCGACTTTTTGCTGGCACAACGAGGATCATTATGCGTATTCTGCCAACTACCAGCACTTTGGCTCGACGAAGACGTGGTACGGCATTCCGGGCGAAGATGCAGAGAAGTTCGAGAACGCGATGCGGGAAGCCGTGCCGGAGTTGTTTGAGACGCAGCCGGATTTATTGTTCCAGCTTGTCACATTACTTACCCCCGAGCAACTGAAGAAGGCTGGTGTTCGATGCTATGCGCTCGACCAACGCGCTGGTCAGTTTGTGATTACGTTCCCCCAAGCATACCATGCGGGCTTTAACCACGGCTTTAACTTCAACGAGGCTGTCAATTTCGCGCCTAAGGATTGGGAGCCGTTCGGAGATGTTGGTGTCGAGCGACTTCAGCAGTTTAGACGCCAACCTTGCTTTTCCCACGATGAGCTTCTCTGGACTGCCGCTGAGGGCCACGCGACTGGTGGCGTGACTATCGAGACGGCGAAGTGGCTTGCGCCGGCGTTAGAGCGCATGCGAGAGAAGGAGGTTGAGCTCCGTAAGAACTTCCTGGCTAAGCACAACGATAATGGCCACCCTTGCGTTATCACGGATGAGATTGAAGGCGCGGGACCCCGGTGCCATGTCAAGTTCGAGGTGGATGATCGGGATGTTCCGGAGGAGGAGTATCAGTGCTCTTACTGCAAGGCTTATGCGTATTTGTCGAGGTATAAGTGTGATAAGACGGGCAAGGTCTTGTGTCTTCTACATGCGGGCAATTACGAGTGCTGCGAGATGTCTGAGGAGGAGAGGTATAAGGGCAAGAATCACACGCTCCACTATCGCCGTACGGAACAGGCTATTAGTAGCATCTACCAGAAGGTTTGCGACAAGGCGCATCTGCCAGAGGTATGGGAAGACAAAGTCACAAAGACACTAGAAGACGACGCAACACCGTCTTTAAAAGTGCTCCGCGCTCTCCTCAATGAGGGGGAGCGCATCTCCTACGACCTCCCCTCCCTCCCAACCCTAAAAACCTTCGTAGACCGCTGCAACGAATGGGTCGACGAAGCCACCAACTACATTGTTCGCAAGCAACAAAACCGGCGCAAAAGCGAGAAGAGCTGGCGCAAAGGCAGCAAAGCCGCCGAAGCCGAGGAGCGCGAGCGCGAGCTCCGCAAAGTCGAAAACGTCGTCAAGCTCCTCAAGGACGCCGACGCCCTCGGCTTCGACTGCCCGGAGATCACCCAGCTGCGCGAGCGCGCCGAGGCCATCACCAGCTTCCAGCGCGACGCCAAGATGGCGCTCGACAACCAGAACGTGCGCGATACGCAGGTGTTTGAGGAGCTGCTCGAGCGCGGGCGCGGGCTCAATGTCGATATGCCCGAGACGGAGCGGCTGGAGGGCGTGGTGGCGAAGAATAAGTGGGATGATAGGGCGAAGGAGGCGCGGGGCCAGTTTTTGTCGTTGACGGATATTAAGGAGTTGATTGCGGCGGCGGAGAAGCTGGAGATTCTGCCGGCGAGTAATAGCTACCTACGGCACTTTAAGGAGCAGAAGGAGGCGGGGGAGGGGTGGGAGATGAAGGCTAAGGAGCTGATGTCTGCGGAGTCGATTCATTACCCGCAGTTGGAGGCGCTGTCGAATCAGGCGCAGGCTGCGGCTATACCTGTTTCGGCGGAGACGCTGGCGCAGGTTGATCAGATTCTTAATAAGCAGCGTGAGGCGCATCGGCAGATCGTGTCTCTGTACGATCGCAGTAAGGAGGCGGATATCTCGAAGCGCCCAACTTATTCCGAAGTCGTCTTCACGGTAGACAGTTTGCTTGACCTGAACAGCAAGCCGAGCGGCACCCTTGACCTCGAGAAAGAGCAGAAGCGCCACGAGGACTGGATGCGCAAGGGCAAGAAGCTGTTTGGCAAGGCGAACGCCCCGCTGCATATCCTCAAGACGCATATGGAGTATGTGCTTGAGCGGAACCTGGACTGCTTCGATATCATGTATGATAAGCCGCGGATGCCGGCCGAGCCGGCGTCGAGGGAGCCGAGCCCGGTGGATGGGAAGATGCATACGTGGGAGGATCCGAGGTTTAGGGAGGTGTTTTGTATTTGTCGTAAGGTGGAGGCGGGGATGATGATTGAGTGCGAGTTGTGCCATGAGTGGTAAGTTCTACTTCTACATTCTCCTGCGAAAGTCGTTACTCATTATACCAGGTACCACGGCAAATGCCTCAAGATCGCGCGCGGCAAAGTCAAAGAAGACGAAAAATACACCTGCCCCATCTGCGACTGGCGCGTCAAGATCCCGCGCGACGCCGCCCGCCCAAAACTCGAAGACCTAATCGAGTGGCAAAACGAGATCAAATCCCTCCCCTTCCAGCCCGACGAGGAAGACCTCCTCGCGCGCATCATCGACAACGCGCAGGACTTCCGCAACCACGTCGCCCCCTTCTGTAACCCTATCATGGCGACGTCTGAGGAGTCGTCGATCCTGAGGTTTTATTTGAGGAAGATTGAAGGGGCGGAGATTCTGTTGGTCAGGGAGACGAATTATTTTCGCGCGCAGTTGCATACGTGGTCGCCTGTGGCGCCGGAGCCGCCGCCGGTGCTGGAGACGTCGAAGTCGACGAGGAAGCCGAGACCGACGAAGTTGCAGAAGTTGATGGCGCAGCATGGGGTTGATGATCCGGAGAACCTGCCGCAGTCTCTACGCACTAAGCAGCACGGGTTTAAGCGGAAGAGCAGCGAACCGCAATCCGCGCCCCCGAGACCGGCGCTGCAACCTGCTCCCGGCGGCGGTCCGCATCCGCACTACGCGATGCAGCAATTCTCGGCGCAGCAGCAGCAGGCGCAGAATGGCGTTTATCCCGGCTCCGGAGGACCGGGTGGGGGGCCCAGGGGGATGTTGGCGGATTCACCGCACCATCAACAGCAACAGCAGCCGAGGTTTGCGTATGATGAGTCTCCGTACGGGGCGAGAGAGAGGCAGGGGTTTGCGCCTATGGCGTTTGTGCATGCGCCACCCTATGGCAGCTCGGGACAGGGTGCCCAGGGGCCGTTTACGGGGGCGGCGATGGGGAGGGGGGGGGAGATGACGCTTGATGGGCGGGGGATGGGGAGTCCGCTCGGGGAGGGGTTTGATAGTAGTTCCATCACTGGGGGAAGTGGTGGCGGGGGGTTGCCGGGGGGGAGTGGTGGGGGTGGAGGGGCAGGTGGGATGGAGAGGTTGTTTAAGGATTTGACGAATGCGGATGAGGATGGGGGGGAGAAGAGGGCGAAGGAGGAGGCTGGGGGGGGGGAGGCGGGGGAGTTGTTGAGGGATATGACGATGTTTGGGGAGGAGGGGGGGTGGGATGAGTGAGATTCTCTGTCTCGCTGGGTGTATGTGGAGGACGTGTAATTATGGGTCCTGGGGATCGGATCACCTATTCCCTTACCCTGGGCTTTCCTTTGTCGTCGCTGGGCTGGCTGGGTTGGCTTTTGAGTTTAAATTTGGGGGGAGTTGACTTTTTTGGAGTTTTTTTGGCCCGGTAGGGGGCGGGGGGTGGCATAATTAGGATGGGACGGTGGGTGGGTGGAAAAGGGGTTGTATTTGTTCTTGCTCGCTGTGGCATGGCTGAGGATGGGAGTTGGGTTGGGTGTGAATTAGAGTAATTGCTTGCTATGCGGCTTACTGGCTTGGCTTAGCTGGCTTTTTGGTGGGACCGGGGGAGTGTATTGTTAGATTTACATAGAGAAGAGAAATGCTTTTACTGTGTTCGTATTTATCATTTTATATTTTTCGTGTTGGAAGTGTGTGCTGAGTGAGACACTCTGTTAATCATCTCGTACCACTGCAGTGAAATTCGACATTCGTATTGAGAATCTGCGCTAGTGGTGTAACCCCCTCGTGACAACGCCGAAGCGCCTCGGTAAGTTTTGGGGACCGTATAAGTCCACCCTAACCCACGGCGCGTATCAAAAACAGACTTTCTTTTTTTAAACTTAATTGTTAAAACAGAAAAGAAAATGGCGGATACGCGCAAAACAGTCCTTATTACGGGATGTGCCCCGGGAGGAATTGGACACGCTCTTGCGTTGGACTTTCATAATGCTGGTAGGGCGGCTCCTCCCAATCCAGCCCACATGATCGTCGTCACGTCACTGCCCACTGTCAACTACTAACAAATGGGTATCTAGGCCTCCGCGTCTTCGCCACGGCGCGGGATAAAGTTGCCCTAAAGGATTTGGAGGAATTGGGAATTGAGACGTTCTCGTTTGATGTCACGGTCCAGGCTGACCGGATGAGGATTAGGGAGGAGTTGGAGAGGGTTGCGGGGGGGAGGTTGGATGTGCTGGTTAATAATGCGTGAGTTTTTCTTTTATTATCTTCTTCTGGTGTTTTCTGCGGTTTTGGGGAGGGTGACGCGTGCTAATTTGTGGTATAGGGGAAAGAGTTAGTATATTTTTATTTCTCCATCTACCCCCGAGGACGGGGGGGAAGGCGTATATGCCGATTCCCAGATCTTGGTGACTTTACTTACCCACTCTTAGACTGCACCGTCCCCGCCATCGAGGTGTCCGATGAAGACATCCACTCAACTTTCGAGACCAACATCTTCTCCGTCATAGCCATCATCCGAGAACTCTCCCCCTTGATCATCCAGGCCAAGGGTAAAATCGTCAACATCGGCTCCATCACCGCCGTAACCCCCTACGTCTTCGGCGCCGTCTACAACGCCACCAAAGGCGCCTTACAAGCCTACTCCAACACTCTCCGCCTTGAACTCGCACCTTTCGGAGTGAGAGTGATCTTGGTGGTGACGGGGGGAGTGCAGAGTAGGATTGCTAGGACGGATAGGACGTTGGGGGAGGATAGTTTGTATTTGCCTATTAATGCGGAGTATTTGAGGAGGGTTAAGCATTCGCAGGGTGAGTTTCCACACACTCTCTCTTTTTGTTGTCTTCTCTCTATTATCTTTCTCTGCTGCAGGGGAGTGTGGGGGACGGGGCGAAGGAAGGCAAGGAGAGGGTAGGGGGATTAGAGAGTATGAGCTAACAACCAACAGAGGGCGCGATGCCCACCAAAGCCTACTCCGCCAGCGTCGTACACGAGGTCCTGAAGACCAACCCTCCGAACTGGGTGTGGCAAGGCAATCGATCGTGGATTATCTGGTTTTTGGACCGATTTGCGCCGAGAAGTGTTTGGGTAAGTTAGCTTGAGGGGGGATGAGGATCTGGTTGAGCTGATGCTAATTTGACGGGGTAGGATTATATCTTCCCTTCGATGTTTGGGCTGGCTAGGTTGAGGCAGATTGTTGCGAAGAGGGAGAGTGTTTGATTGAGAGGGGGTGAGGGAAGGTTTGATGGCGGCAAGGGGTAGGGAGAGTTTGTGTGGTAGTATCGCGCGGACGTGGTGGAGTTGTAGGTAAACAGACAGGTTGGTTTGTAAGGAGGTTTATAGTACTATGTGTGGATAGCTTTGAAGATTGGGCATAAGGTTTTGTTAATCGTCGAGATCTAATAATGTGAGAGTTAGCAAAGGAATCATACTTAGATTTGAACTCCGCTCCTTATTCGGTGCTATGGTACAACATCTACAGATATACACTATATGCTTCACAAACTTGTGCAGTCCCTTCTGACTTTAAAGGAAACGGAGACACGCTCGTCTTCGATTCAAAACATTTAACCTTCTGTGCTTTCCCCTATCATGAATCATTTTTCTCCTTCTTGTACGTCGAGCTTCAAATCTTTCAAACTATTCTGTACGATAGTTTCCCTCACCCCCGACAATATGAGGCGCATGTAGTCATCAGAAGGTTCACAAAGATGCGAGTAAAGATCCAAGTTTCCGCGATTGAGCTGATTGAAGCGCCAGAGAATGTACTTGGCCGATTTGTTGAAGTCGCTTCCACTCGTACAATCCGGGAAGTAATTGACTAGCGGTCTGCTATGCAATTTTTCCTTGAAACGCCCAACATTGCAAAGCAGGAGGAAGATGGAGGCGCGATGGAACCAGTGAGAGTTGATCACGGAATCGAAGAGGAGGAGACTCTCCATCATTTTGTTCTGGGCTGGTTCTTCGGGGAGATGTTCGTCGTATTGGCTGAGGTCTACGAAAAATACAATGCTGATGCAGCCTTCGAATTGATGGATCCACTTTTTCCTCTCTGAGCGTTGTGAACTGGGATCGAACATATGGAGGGAAAGTTGTCCCATCGTGAGTCTATGTTCTTGGATCCCTGATTTGTCTGGCGTTACACCCCCAAGTTTGAGTATATCCGCATTGGTTGGGAGGTAGTCCTTCTGTGCAATCCTTTGGATCTCCTCGATGAAGCTATTTGTTCAGTGGTTAGTATGAATTCATCCGTCGAATGACTAACTAAACTTACTAGGAGGACGAGTCCGGTATATATGCTTCATACTTCAAATCCCTTTTTAAAATATCTTTCCATAGACCTTGGACTGCACTCGCGCCCTCGATAGTGATTTCATCACCAGCTTGGATCGCCTCAATCTCCTGGGAGAGAAGTTTAGCTTGTATCTTGGCTGTATTATCTGGGTAAGTAAACCCATTCTTCTGTACCAAGACCATACCCTCCATCACACGCATCATATACTTCATTACCACCTCCTTATACATCCTACGATCATCATCACTGAAGCCATCTCCGTGTATGATCTTCATATTCTTAATGAAAACCTGCACACAATCGCGCTCTCCTAGGAGAAGGACCCTAGCCTCTCGTTTCATCTTCATAGCATGCTCCTTGATATCACGCTCAATAATCATACCCCTATCCCTCTCCTCTCGCGAGACGCTCACGTCGGGCCACAGCTGTTTCTGGCGTATGTTTTCGACGGTGTCTTTCAAGGAACCCCGCAGGGCCTTTTCATACACCTTCGAGATGAAGAGCTCGCGGTCAAACTCGAAAATCTTGGAGATTTTGGAGAGGTTGTCCGTGTAGCGACTATAGATGGAGGTGGAGTCGCGCTAGACGTAGAGCGACAAGGCGTCGTCCTTGACTCGTTTGATTACCCTACGGGTAGAGATTTTCTCAAGCATCATCTTCTGCTCTCCGATGGCTTTGCTACACAAAACATCAACCTGCTGCGTGAGTAGGGGTAAGGAATTTCTTCTACTAACCAGTTGCAGACGGTAAGAAGAAGGGTCAAAGCACTCGTTTGGCGATCAACCACCTTCTGCAATTCCTCCAAAGTCCCATTCTTAATCAATAACTTAATCTTACTCTGAGCATCCAGTCCCGTCCCACTCTTCTGCTAAAGATCCTCGACTTCGGAATCATCCGCCGAACTAGCATCCTGCAACAGGTCACCGAAGCCTCAAATCCATGACCAGCTGGTGATGCGGCTCGTCCACATCGGTATCCATCCATTCCTGAAGTTTACTTAGCGCGGCCTTGAGCGTAATTAGCTGGGCGATGAGATTGATGAACGTAAAATCGGCTTCCTTCCAGCGACTGTGAAGCGTATGCAACGTGTTCACTGTCTTTCCTAGCAGATCCACGATGCTGGATACAGAGGCCGCTGCGCCGATGATGGTTAGGGGGTCTGCCATTGCATTTGGAGAGAGGATAAACGCTTTGCGCCTATTGACATGGAGTTGCGATGGAGATGAAGCTGGTGCTTCAGCCGCTCCTCTTTCTTATTTTGTGAATACCAGCTGCTGGACAGCCTTGTCGGGCGTATTTACAAGCCACCTTTTTGCAGCCAATGACAAGTCCATGGCAGGCGAATACCACAACAAATACTTACTATACGCGCAAAACACTGGCATGCTCCTATAATATGAGAACTAACTTGGTATGTAAGCACGAAAGGAATTATTATTAAACCTAAAGACAAGGAAAAATAAGGTGTATATTATTTTACAGTGTGCAGCACGGATTTCGAATGATCTCTGAGATCTGGATTTGGCCTCACGGATCTTTGGTATGAACTGCTAGGCCATCAACAAGGCTAGCGAAAGAAAATCAGAAAAAGGTAGGTCTTCAAACTTCGTATTAGATTTCAACATATCCCTCTCTAACCACTATCACCATCCGCCGTCAGTCAAGCATATAGCCCCTCAAGCACACCACCATATAGTCCCTACCCACTCGACAACTCCCACATACGACCATAGACTCAAGAGAATTGGGCATCTCTGCCGGAGATGATCGCTGAATGCAACGACTTCGAGATTTCTGTTGATGGGAACTTGATAACCAATTGCTGTATCGCGTGAACGGTTCTAAGGCCAATGCCGCTTTATCTGACAACACCACCACACGAAACGGCCAAACGTACACGGTCATCGCAAAACGGGAAGATGCACGAGCTAGCGATTTGCAAGGCAGACAAATACTGTAGTAAGTAATACAATTATCGTATAAAGTTCTCCGTTTTCTAATGTTAGAAGTCGGCTTTCCAAATCCCGTAAACGGTAAATCGACTGTCTAGAGGTTGATTGTCCAGAGGTTGATCGACTACTCGCCCAAAACCTCCTGACTTTGGTTCATTAACCACTCACCTCTAACACCTCTCTATTCTGAGATTTAATCTATTTAATTTTTTCTAAAACAGCCCAAGTCATCATGTTTACATTTCAGACACAGTTGCAAAACGCTAAAGAGCACAGGCTAGATCATTCTGTGGTCGACAGGTCGTCGTAGAACCAACTTCTAGCTAGGGAACAGAGGCTTGATGGTCAAACTTACCGCAAACAGCTTACATAGCCTTTAATTAAATCCTATGGTCACTTGAAGAAACGCTAGCGCGAGTAAGTAGATCCGTCCATGATAAGTATCATGTTTTAACCTAATAGGTACCATCTGAACATTGGCCTAGACGGGGAGAAATGTCTCGTAAGGGGGTCTTCTTGTCTAACTCCTAGGCGCCTAAAGAATTTCATAGCCTAGTATGCTAAAACTAGCAATGGCACATTAAGAAGCAAGCCTACATAAGTCTTGATGAAAAACTAGTTGCAAGACTTGTGCGCTATGATCTATCATGAGACAGGAACAAGGATACCAAAAGCGCTTAACGAGCATGTCTACGGGGTTAGCTTTGCATTCCATGTATATTTTAACGTTAACAATTTGTTAGTACATTAAAACAGAGCTTGTTAACACACACGGCGTTAAAGACGCCCTTAGAGAGAAAGACCTCGTTAATTTAGTTGATTTTTTTCAACTCCTGTAGTACTTGTGGACTCACGATTCGTATGACTTCTAGCATCCTCGTTACTAATCTTAGACTGCATTCTTAATACAGATCATGGCATATACTAGAGCTCACCTAGGCACTATAGTAGTCTCTTCGGCTTATGCTAAATCAAATGACTCCTTAAAATACAAGGTAGGAACATCTCTAATATATGAAATTAAGCTAAATGTCATCATAGGATTTTGAGTTGCTCTTAATGCCTGCATGTAACGGGCTAGAACTTGTCTTAAAGGTCACGCTCTAGCTTGCGAAGGGTTGGAGAAACTTTGCAAGGTTAGTACTCTGTTCACCCTTGTTCCACGCCACGAGTTAACACAGAGTAGAGCTACTGTTGTGACCCTCCACGAAGACTGCAAGTGTCAAGGGCAATGCCCTATCACTATGTTCCTTAGGTTTGCTTTTGCAGACCAGGCCTTTGAGAACCTACATCCAAGGCAGCTTGGCCACCTAAAAATTAGCGAGCATGGCCATTTACCACTCAAGATCAAAGAGAGCATGCTTGAAATCCCAGTTTACTAGGTGTATTTAGAAGGCGTAATAAGCCTAATCAAAGCCGTGACATACGACGTCCTTTGAAACCAAGCAAATCAGCTAGGCTAGCGTCTTGGTCTTTAAGCTGTTCTTTAGCCATATAACTTTCGCCATGGTATGGCTAACGCCATAGCTAGTAAAATCACGGCTGAGCAATACACGAAGTTGTTGAATCACACCACTAAGACATCTGCTAAATATTATGCCTCAAATGAAGTTAGGGTGGACTCGCAGAACCTCTTCCTTTAAGTAGCGCAAGAGACAGAACATCTAGATAAAATGTAGGGCATGAATTTCTACAAACAATTACATGCCCTAGCTAGCCTTCTACATCTAGAGAACCAGAAGATCCTTAACGACCTAGAATACAAACGTCTAGAAACTATCAAGTCAGATGTCTTAGATGAGGTTGCTTAAGCTAAAGCAAACAAAGAATGCGTAGGACCATAGCTAAAGAAGAGTTTAGCAAGTGCTATAAGCAAACGTAAGAACTACTATAGACGAGCTTATGATAATGCCTATAAGAAGTATAGATTAGAGTTTTTTTAAGAAGTTGGACCAAGAGAAGTCTAACGCCAGATTCGAGCCATGGAGGGAAGTGATGACAAGACCTCTATTTCTAACAGCTTTTCTAATTAACATCACTCTAGCAGAGGTGTTGCTACTAGATACTTCACCGCAAGAGAGCATATTATAGAGGTATTCTTCTGCTCTGAAATTAAGAGCAAGGGACTTCTAGATACTAGTGTCCTTAAAGCACTCTAGGCTTTGTTAGCTCCTAAACTGTATATTCTATATTATCTAGACGAGATACCCATAGACAGGAAGTGTAACATCTGTAGTTTTGAGATGGAAAGGTAAATTAGTTAACATGATATCTTATAGTTTTATACTAACGAATGCAGCCTTCCTTAACAGGAGAGAGCCCTACATATTCATTAATGCTACAAAAAAAAATCTTTAGTAACGTCTGAGATTTAGCATTCTAAGTGCGTTGCCACGACATGCCTCTAGGATAACTACTAGAGCTCAAAAGCTAGGAAAATCAATTATAAACCATCTATGAGCCTAAAACAATACTAGGCGCATTTCTAATGGCACCTCGACATTTCAGACTCTACATGTCAGTGGAATGGATGCGGCCAAAAGCTGTCATCACGTTTTGAGCTATAAAGACACTTGCTCGACTTTCACTCTATAACAACGCGCTAGTCTCCGTTCCGGCTGTAGTTCTGCTTACAACATCCATCTCTTGGCTGGTTTACGTGCGAATTCGCATGGGAAGACTACTACAGGGAGCATCTGATTAGCCCTTAGGCTAGCTACGACCTCGACCGCCACCATGGGACAGTTGTAGCAGGCATTACTTGTCCTTTCTACCTTAGTAGTCAGAAATTGTCAGCTAGTAACCGCGTACGGCAGTTTACCAATAGGGGGCGATTTAACGTTCACTTACAAAATTCTCACTACCATAAGATGAAAGAAGACGTTAGCGTCTACTACCCCTACCCACTATGCTATGGAAGACCCTCGCATCTAAGTTTAAAAGACCTAAAGGTTCATTTTTACGATTGTCATGGCCTCCTAGAAAAAGGTTTTGCCGTAACGCGTGGTGTGATGGTAGGTAGTCGTGGTGCTTTAAAAGTCTAGTCAAAAAGCGACATAGACCAAGACTAGAAGGAAGAGTTTGACCTTAAATGGAGTCAGGATTCTAGGGCTGCCTCACTAGCAGACGACATATGGGAAAAGATAATGAAACAAACTAGCCTGGAATTTAATGACGATTTCAAATTCAACCCTAAGGAGCCCTTGTTTGACCTCGACACAGACTAAGACCAGAAGGAAGAGTTTAACTTCAAATGGAGCGAGGTTTCTAGGTTTGCCTCGCTAGAAGACGACACATGGAAAAAGATAATGAAACAAACTAGCCTAGAAGTCAAAGACGATTTTATACTCAACCCTAAGGGTCCCTTGTTTAGAGCAAATGCAATCATGGACTTAGATGAGACATATTCACCGTCTTATCTTGGAATGCCTACTAATAGTTGGAACCTTTCTAAGGACTTCTGGGTTGGGACAAATGCGACAGTGGAAAAATATCCACCATCTTCTCATGGAATGCCTACTAATAGTTGGAGCCTTCTAATTATAGATGCTAATGATACGTCTGGTATATTTCAATACATCAACTTACCTCACAATGCTCTAGCAGAAGGCCTAGAGGAGGTTTTATCTACATATTAGCCGCAAGATAATGATGCTCTTCAAGTTTTGCAAAAGTAGTCATTATCAGCTACTAAAGACGGAGGATGGAATTAGATTAGAGTTTTCAATATGAACCCTAAGATCGTGTTGGTATTGCATTGCAGCTAAATAGAAATTATAAGAGTATATTTCAGGCACAAGCTATAAAGATAAATTGCAATACAACAGGCTATGGACTCCTTCTGCTTCCATACCTACTACCCTCTTCTTTGCACTAGGCCCACCTAATCTAATAATCACCCAACTATGTTGTACATCCCTGATGCTCAGGTGCTCGTAAAACAATGTAACTATTTTAAAGCTCTAAAAGCTGTGCTTCACCTATCAAAAACACCTCCGAAGACCAGAGAGCTCATACCGCTATTAGACGAACAACGATATTCAAGCCTGCTGCAGAGAGAGGAGGCAGTGTCCTACCCTTAGATGCCCCCTGAACAAAGACTTAGCCCTCCAACTCCAGCCGTGATTTATGCTCGGCATTTTCGGGGAATGAGCATTGGTATTCTAGGATTTTAACCTAGATTGGCATAGATTCAACTTAATTCTCTCATTTGAAGTACGGCATTTCTAATAGCCGTTACCCTTACCTCTCCGCTTCCAATAGCTGTGGCTCTCGCGCTAAGACTACCACCAAAACCGTCCTCCGTTGTCAGCCTTCTGCTTCCCTGTTCCTGCATCCTGTGTCTTCGATCATGACAGCAGCTTCGTGGAAACGGGAGACGGTCAGCTGGCTTCGGTGCTTTGACCTCTAGAGGTCAAGTACCCTGAATCCTGTGTCCGCGATGACGACAGCAGCTTCATGGAAACGGGGTGCATGATTCTGATATCTGCCTTAGGCCTCTCAAAAAACCACATTCTGTGTCTTGAATCTAGATAGCGGCTTCATAGAAATGGGCGCTGCCCTATGACCTAGAGGTCATCTAATCTCAAGGGCAAAAGAAGTATAAAAGACCCGCGCACTCTTAACAACTTCATCAGCTTTACTACGCTTATACAACAATCTACATTACAAAAACCTCAAAAGGAAGGACTAAGTGCAACAAACAACATGTCAGATATCTTAGTATTAGATACTAAAGCTGACGATCAGGCTGGTCTCAAGGTAGTGGCGAGACGTAAGTATTATTATTTGCATACTATCCTGCGCTAATAGTGCATAGAAAGCCCTATCCAGGACGACAAATTACTACCAAAGAAGCAATGCCTGTCGTCACATATGAGTGGCCCTGATAATTTCTCCCTATTACCTACTGAATTAAAGACACAAGTTTTTTTTTTTTTTTTTTTTTTATTCGAAATTTCGGACCGAAAAACGCTTTTGAATCTTTTCCATGTATCTAAGGTGTTCAGGGCTGTCATCGATGGGAGAAAGAGGGAGTTTTACTTCTCCGCCTACGCTGAAGAATTCAGAAGGGGAGAGCTTACATATGAGGATGCAGCTAACGCTATCACTAAATATATAAAAGGAGATCTAAAAGTGGCTCTAATGCTTCTTGAAGCTACTTAGAAAGGGACCTTATATGTAGAAGGTTTAGTACAGAAAACTTGGTTCTTCATGGAACACCTTCGCCACAGATTAGGTGCTCAAGACTATGACACTTTGCTTTTGTTTCTACACACTATATACAGCCACGTTGTTCTGGAAATATCATAGGCGGCCTAGGCGGGTGCGATTATGGCACTCGAATGCAGGGACAGCGGTGAAAATCACTACAGACATCGAAAGAAACAGTTCAATTTAAACAGTATCCTAAGAGTGTTCTAGGCATAAATATATGACTCTATCCTAATATCCCATAGCCTACATATGTCTACTCTGATTCAGCCTGTAAATAATGGATCCACAGCTTCAAAAGAGCGCATAACGGCCATTGTTATTACTAGGTAGCCCATAATAACATCATGTAAGCCAGTCTTGAGAATTTCCTCCTAAATAACACCGTTTTCTGCCTGCCATTCCATGACTGACCCTGTAGCGCCCAGATCTACCTTAGATTCTAATTTTGTTGCTTCAAGATCGTCGTAGCTTATTCCTGCATACACTAAAGCGTTAACAGCATGCCAAAAGATAGTGGGGGTGTGATGACATGGAATATCATAATCGTCCTCAGCATGTATGATCGTTAGGCGATACATCTCTCCATTAACTTCATTAGCTTGGACGTATTATGCAATGTTGTCTTTGCTTAACCATTTATCCTGTATAAAGCGTTAAAGGTAGTTGAACAGCAGCAGGAGCTTCGCAAGCAGCGCCAGGACAGGAATAGTTCCTGCGACTCGGTAGGTCGCGACAAGTGTTGCGACATTAACAAATGGTGCAACTAGGATGATGCCTGCAAAGACGACGGGTTGATGTTAGAGAGCAAGGTGCTTAGACACAGCGATGCTCACAGCCGTGCCCATAGATTGAGCAAAGATGAGAATACGGGAGGAAGGGATGCTAGCAACGTTCATAGCCTAGTCCGCAACGGCAAGGGCATCTAGTATAAGTCCGCTCTTGGACGGTGTGCTAGTGCTACGCCCAAATCCTCGATAGTCAAATGTCAAGACATGAATCTTTCTAGGCTAGCCTGCCAACAGCGCGTGATAGTTGGAAACTCTATAGCCTAAGCCCACGGTTCCCCTAGCACCATGCATGTGAATAATTAGTCGAGCATTAGAATTATCACGCAAAAGTTAGAAAGCTAGTCGAGACGTGATATTAGAAACGAAACCAGTTGGTTCAGCAACAAGAGGAAGCTCGTTTTTGTAATACAACTCTCTAGGAAGAATATACTAGGCGTAAAGATGTTCACTATCAGATGTCTTAATAGAGAAAGGCGTAACCTGGTTCTTTAGAAAGCCAAAGGTCTTAGGGACATCGAGATCCTTGCACCACGTCATCTGAATTGCGTGCAGGTAAACAGCATGGGATTGAAAGGTCGACGTCGTTAGCAGTGCCAGTAGTGCCGTATACAGCCCAGCCGCAACTGCTACCGAAATGAAGGCATATTTCGCCGCCGTCATGATTAGCAGAGGTGAGGTGCAAGAAGTGTTGGTGCTGTTAAGGCTGTTAACCGCTGTGGAAGATCGTGCCATAGCTGGCTCTCCTCAAGGGCTTTCTTCCGCCTATATAGAAGTGATGCTAGAGCGGATCTTGGTGAATGGGGGTCTCGTTGCTGCTCCTAGTTGCTGTTTGTAGTACAACTTTCATAGGTTTGAGACATGTTTGCAGCCTCTTAAGGTGCGGAAGAAGCTTATTGATAGAACTACAAAGAGGACGATTGAAGACGTGAATAGTGCTCTAGTGACGGTGGCTAGGGCATCGTTGGCCAGAGTTTCCAAATGAGGACAAGTGCACTTTAAGCGCCATGGCTACAGAAGGTCGAATAGTTTTTTTCCATGGGGAAATAGGACGATTTCATGTTGGGGGTGTTTTGTTTCATGCAATCCACTACGAGCACATAAATTGCTGTCGTCCATTCCCATTGAAGACATGTTATCTCTACCACGAGACTAATAACGGTGTTAGGTGCACGATCGTTTGATATTTCTAGACTATAGAGCTTGCGCGAAATTGTTAGATATGAGAAGGTTGTTAGTTAAGCCTACGAGACGCTAAGAGTCCAACCTTAGGACATGCCAAGAATCCAAGCTTGGGACACGCCAAGCATCTAAGCTTAGGACACAGAGGTCATCACACAAGCCCCTCTCTTTGCGGCAGGCTTATAGATGAAGGCGAATTTGGTGTCGCTATTTTTAGCCTATGTACTAGCTAGTGGTATATATAGGGCTTCGCACCCATAGTTACTCATCAAACTCCAATAATATGTTCACCAAAAACTGTCCGAATCTCGAAAATCGACCCTCTAAGATAAATAGAGACAGAGGGCACAAGAAATCGACAATATTCATTGCATAAGTCAGCTGTTTCTGAATATTCCGTCTCATAATGGAGGATTTCCTAACAACCCAAGAAAATGCCCCTCGTCTCGAAAGCCATCACCATCTAAACTCCTCAACCCGCAACTGGCCTTGCTGCGCAACTAAAGCAAAGATCAACATCTTTTGTGTGGATTACAGATCTCCGTGCGTGGCGCAATGGAAAGGGGTGATTAGGGGCAAAGGGCTTCGCGGGTCTCTAAATGCATATTGCACTAGGGTCAAATATGCATATATGGATTCAGTACCATTATTAACGCTATATACTGCTTGTATTAAGTGTTGTAGAGAGATAATGTCAGGACGCGAAGACCAGATTAGCTTAACGTATAACTATAAGAGAACAAATCAAGAGATGATAGTAGTCCTTAGATATAAAGAGGTGGAAGAGATAGTCTCTAGCAAAGTAATTATGATGCAAGGAGCATTCTTCAACGCGAACACAATTCAAACGGTTAGGGAAGATGGCAAATGGCGGAAGTGGGGGTTGTGGAATCCTAGACAGGAGTTTTACTTTTAATTTTTCTTCAGTTAACTTGTGAGGTTTAATAGCTGGAAAGATATCTTGAATTTTTTATAATCGTTTGATATTTCCGGGACTAACGTCTGTCCCTAAGTGGCGAAAAAACCACCGTGCCGAAAAAAATGATAGGTACTTTGAGTTTGGGCATCTCAAATTCTATACACTTATCAATATCTCTCATATTTTGCATAAAACATATTCTGCAGCTACTCCTAAACACCCTGGACCCCCCTATCTAGAAAATTATGTTTATGTTGTTGCCCTCACGCCTAATTTGCAGAGGGACTGCTTTCATAGCAAAAAGGAGTCCCTCCACCACAGCTCCACCATTAAGCTCATACCATTCCAAAAACATATAAAGATATCGTACCTGAGATCTAAGGGTCTCACAGCCGTGTGGGAGATCGTCATTAGCCTTGTGGCGGCTGTGCAACGTAAATTCATACATGGTTGCCACGCAGATTAATACCTTAAGTTAACACCACTAACGATACTCGGTAGTGTATAACGACCCCGCAGGATTGTGGCTGGCGAGGCCGAACTGCGCTATGGCCTTAACAGGAGTCGCGAACACTTAGCAATGCCAGCTTCATCGAGCATCGAACTAAATCTGATCAAACCTACCAAGCTGTTGGAGGAAGGACCGGAATACGGGAACCGCACGCGAATTGTATGGTGTCCACGGTGGCCGGAACTCTTCACTCTGGCGCAACAGAACAGAAGGCTTCAAACAGTAGAACGCGGTAAATAAAGTATATAGATCAATTGAATTACTACCTAATCTACGGGCCTACGTACGCTACTTGTAGTCCTGGGGGAAACCCCCAAAACCCTGATAAGTTGGGCTTTGGATCAGTGGCTTCCAATTGTATGGTGCCACGCCAATGTCTCACTTGCAACCCAACTGGGAGCTGGACGGTCCCACGGGGATAACCCGTTTCCCCCAACACAAGCATGCTTACGACAGAGTCACCTGACAACGCTAATATCGTCGATGACCCTGCTGGCTTTTCCACTCCCTTCGACTAAGTTACTATAATACCTAACAAAGGCTAACATGACAGTATAAGGTCAGCTAATCATAATTACAAGACAGATAATTTCAAAGCAGAGCAGTGTTCCCCAAAATAGTATTAGTATTTGTGGTTTTCGAATAGTATTTGGCGATGAGCAGTATTCGGGCTAAAATTGGGGTATTCAGCGAGTATTTGCCAAAGACTCGAATACTATTCGAGTCCTTAGCAAGCACGGCCCAGGATGCCAAGCTACGAAGATTTTACCCCGCCCTCATAGATAGATCCATAGAAATAGATCTATAGATAATATACCAATTGATATTTCTACTAGAATGAGCGACTCTGAGCTATTAGCAATTCCAAGTGACGAAGATGAGGAAATTCAGCGTCTACCACCCCCTTTTCCATTCGAGTCTTCGCCGTCGATAGCTCTACCATTACTACAAATACGGCCACAACTCCCAAATACTCAGTCACCGTTGTTCTTAAAGAATGTATTCAGTAGAACATTGTTAAGCACCAGCCCTACAACGATGAAGATTGTCTGTATGCAAGATGGCTGTAATTATAAGCCAAAACCGAAGCTTTTATCATGGAATATCACGAGTAATTTGTGGAGGCATGTTGAAAGCATGCATCCTGCATTATACGAAGCTATAAAACCAGGAACTCCATTGCTATAGCGTGCTCAGAGTTCGCAGAGTCAGAGTTCGCAGGATTCGCAGGGCGCTCTGAATATGAGAACAGCTCGAAACGCCCAACAATTCTTTACTCCTCGAGTAGGAGGATCCGTTCTTGCCTCTCAATATAGAGAGTTATTACTTGCATTTATCGTATCTAATAACTTACCAATGAGTCTAGTTGATCGGCCTTCGTTTCGTCAGCTTATTCACTAGCTTAGCCCTTTAACGTTAGCTATATCAACGAGCTCCTTAATGCGCGATTTACACAAGACATTCTGCAACCACCGTATGAAGCTACAGATAGAACTCTAGGCTCATATAGTAAAGGGCAGACGGTTATCACTTACGACTAATTCATAGTCTGTAATGAATGGTGCAGAGCACGCTACGATAACTGTTCATAAGATAAATAACGAATGGGTTCACTAGCACTATGTTCTTGATATCATACATCTAAAGGAGCCCATTCATTCTAGTGAATATCTTATAGAGTAGCTTTAAGCTATTACTAACGACTTTGGTATTACAAATGGAGTCTTTACTGTTACTAGAGACAACGCATCAAACAATACAGTAATGCTCGTAGAGTTTGAAATAGGGGCATGCATGAGCGTCGTTTCTATACAGCAACCATAGAGCTTTACAGTAAAGGAAGGCGACGTCTAATGCATAGCATACATTATAAACCTTACAGTTCAAGCAGCTTTAACTATGTTAAAAGCTATACTATCAGAACAAACGGAATCGTATAGGCTTAAGCAAGGCTCTGCTCATACTCGAGGCTTCATTCTTAATAAAGATGAAGTGGTAACAGTTCTCATAAAACTACGCCAGCATATCTATGTCTTCTAGAACCGTCGAGCATGGAAAGATGCATTAAAAGTACAAGCATCTACTATGGGTATTCAGGTGGTTTCCATGTCCCTCAACATGCCTATACAATGGAACTTAACATATCATATGCTTAAGAACGCTTTGAAGCTTGAGCAGCTGATTAATGCTATATGTGCTTCGTAAACGATGGATTTAAGTATGCGTGATATTATCATTACTTTGATTGAATGGCAAGTGTTACATGAACTAAAGGTGTTCTTTAAGATATTTATTAAACTAGCAGAGCAAGTTTAAGCAGATAATTATCTAACGTTAAACGTGTGTATTCCATACTATCTACGGCTTTTAAATAAGCTTAAGGTAATGCAAAACGCTCCATTAACAACAGCTACAATTAGCGCAGCTTATAAAGCGTCATATAATAAGCTCGATACTTATTATAACCTTGTGACAAATCAAGGCTCAAGCCACTCGTTAATAGCTACTATCTGCGACCTAAGATTCAACTTAGGCATATACGAATATTATATGCCAGATAGTACAGACGTAATGAAACGAGATAGGGCAAGAGCGCAGTTCGCAGCTTGCTATAACTAGTATAAAGACCGTGAGAATGATATACAGGTTGCTGCTATTGAAGCTACTATTGCTGCTGAAACAGAGCAGCAGACAACTCTAAGAGAACTTGATTCTGACGACGAGATGTATCAGCATCGTGGGCCTTCTATTGAGGAAGTTGAGTGGCGACGATGGTTCAAAGAGAATGGTGTCGACCGTAATACGAATATCCTTAAATATTGGCAGGCAAAGCAGTATCAGTATCTAGTTATATCACGGATCGCACAGGACTATTTGGCAATTCTAGCCTCATCAGCAGCGTCAGAGCGTATATTTAGTGTCGGCGGTGATATAGTCACAAAGAAAAGGAACAGGTTATTACCTTCAACTATTCGATATCTACTCTGCCTACGGGATTGGGGGGTTATAGGCGACGAGGAGGAGGATAATAGCGAGTAGACAGTTATCATATTTCATTACTATATACTACAGTTGAGCCTTAAAATACTCAAATACTATTCGGCGAGGATTCGTATGAGTATTCGCCGAATACTCTCAGATGGCGAGTATTCGAGAAAACCCCGAATACTATTCGAATACTATTTGGGGAACACTGACTGGTATGAACCTGAACACGCGTCGTTTCGTAAGCAACCTCACGCCAACCCTCTGAAATGGCATTACTACAGATCTCTTCAAGTACACGTACTAGATCGTAGACATCTGCATTGACACAACACGTCGAAGGAACGCACACATGCAGCGGCCCATCGTGGATGACTTTGTTGCGGCCGTCTGTATTTAGCCCCAAGAGTTGAAATACTTGATAGGAGGCATCGGCCCATTGATGTTCCTGGACAGCAAGACGGAGCGTTGCCTGAAGCACTTCAGCCAGGTCGTCGTTAAGCTTCTTCGTTCTTTTGAAATGCTTCGCTTCAAGATGCTGGAAATTCTCCCTCTTCCTCCTTTCACGATGCTTCTCCAGTTCGTAATAGCTTTGTAACTGATTTAACACAAAGTAGGCGTTACTCCACTGACCATTTGAAGCGGTCTGGCCCATTATTTCTTGCCGCTTAGAAACAGCTCCATGCCGTATCCTTCTCATCATCTTCATAGTGTCATCATTCTGATATTCCTCGTGTAAGAAATCTGCTGCTGTAAACGCAGCTGCCCAGGTGTCCCATGAAGTTTCTCGAACAATGTCATCATACATGGTTCGCAGTGACAGTAGCACTGTGTCGAAGTCCTCTTCATCTAGTCCGTGACTAGGGCAGTTTAGGAAAGAAACAGCACCTTTCAACTGCCCTTCACGGATCATGCCTTTCCAAGTGACTTCAAAAATCATCAGAGCCGCTTCTTGATGTTCTTTTATGTGTTTGGCAATAGTGTAGATCGCATGATCGGATGTATACTTTACATTATGTAACAAAATTGAGCGTTAAAAAAGCTCGTTTCCGGTAGTCCATCTTCCTCCTTCCATCCCATACCACTGACCTCGAAGTCTGTCTAGTGATTCCTTCGCAACATTTGTATAGTCTGGTACTTCCTTGAATCCAAGTACTATTCTGGTAGCGTCAGTCCACCGGTTCTCCGAAATGGCACTACTCAAGATGTTTTCAAGTTTTTGTATGAAATTTTCGACATCTCCATTAAGGCTCAATAGTGCAGATACCTAAAGGTAGGCTTTAACCCATTGATGTTCCTGAATAGCAAGACGGAGTGTTGCCTGAACAACTTCGATCAGATCGTCGTTTAGCTTCTTCCCCTGCTTCCCTTCAGGATGCTTCTTCCTTTCACGACGTATCTCCAGTTCATAATAGCGCCGTAACTGATCTAACATAACGTAGGCGTGGCCCTGCTGGCCTTCTGACACGCTCTAGCATACTATTTCTCGTTGTCTAGAAGCGGCTTCATGCCGTATCCTTCTTATCATCTTTAAAGTGTCATCGTTCCGATATTCATCGTTTAAGAACCCTGCTACTGTAAACGCAGCTGCCCAAGCCTCCCATGAAGTCTCTCGAACGATGTCATCATACATAGTTCGCAGTGACCGTTGCACCATGTCGAGATCCTCTTTATCTAATCTGTCCCGAAGGTCGTGCAGGAAAGATTTAGCATCTTGCAACTGCCCTGCACAGACGATGCCTTTCTAAGTGACTTCAAAAAGTTGTGACTTTAATTCGGGAGGTAATCGGGAAAAATCAATAGCGTCACTAAGGTGTGAGGACAGGCGTTGCTTCTTTCGCGGCAATTCGGTTGCCTCGTCATCTTTAATCCGTTTAGGGTTTCCCATGCACTCTTAGCACAGCTTAGTACGCAAATGTTGATATTCTTACCTCGAGAACCGAGACAATGCCAATTGTCGTCTTTAGTATCTGATACCAAGATAGGCCCGCTAGGCTTCTTCTGAGGCTGAGGTGGTGCTCCGAATAGTGGCTTCGCTGCTCCAAATGAGAATTCGTTCGGCTTCTGAGTCTCAGATGGTAGAGACGGTGCTCCGAATAGTGGCTTCGCTGATCCAAATAGAGACGGTGCTCTGAATAGTGGCTTCGCTGGTCCAAATGAGAATTCGTTCGGCTTCTGAGTCTCAGATGGTAAAGACGGTTCTGCGAATAGTGGCTTCGCTAATCCAAATAACCCCCCAGAATTCTTCTGAGACTCAGGTGATGGTTTTGCTAGTCCAAATGAGAATCCGTTCGGCTTCTGAGTCTCAGGTGGTAAAGACAGTTCTGCGAAGAGTGGCTTCGCTAATCCAAATAACCCCCCGGAATTCTTCTGAGCAGGTGATGGTTTTGCTAGTCCAAATGAGAATCCGTTGCTATAGGTAGTAGCATTCTAGAAGTAACATATAGAATACATTATGTATGTCTTTATACCATTAGGGCAACTAAAGCTAGGAAGAACTAGGACCCTAACATATAGAGGGTAAAGAAATGTACTAGGTAGAAACCATACTAGACTACTAGGTAACTAACAAAGGTAGAGCCTAGAAAAACGAATATCTAGTTAGATAGTAAGGGTATTTATAGGTAGAGGACTAGTAGTTATAAAAAGAAGACCTAGGTATACTATAGATTTAATGGTATTATAAGTAACACCCTAGGTAGAACCTAACCTAAAGAAAGAAGAGGAGGTGAATTGTTAATAGCCTTAAGACTTAAGGATAAGCCTAGAAAAAGAGGGGGTAATTATAAGACCTAGCTAGCTAACAAACCCTAACTTAATGAACCCTAAACTAAGTAAGAAAGATAAACCCTAACTTAACAAACCCTAACTTAGTAAGCTAGACTAAGGGCTAGAAACCTAAGCTATAGGAACTCTACTAGGATAAATAGAAGAAGGAAGACTAGAGTTACTGTTATGGGACAAGTCATCGTGTAAGGTCTGGTCCATTGGTAAAGCTATGGAATGGCGATATATATACTTGTGGTCCTGTGTCTCCATGGCTCCTTCCATCAACAGCCATGGGTCGTAACAGTTACTATCTAGTCTTTAGTTGCTATATTAATTACTATGTTTAAGCTATACTATTTACCTTACCTTAACGTCATGACCTAGTGCCTTAAGAACCCCCTAGTAAAGCTTAACATGGTATTATACTAGGCTAGAGTAGGAGTAGGATTAGGAGTAGGAGCAAGGGTAGGAGTGGGAGTAGGAGCGAGGATGGGAGTAGGAGTAGAAGCCTAGGGGAGCTAGAGTAAGAGCTAGAGTAAACGCTAGAGTAGCAATGGAGTGGGGGGTGGGGCGATAGGAGCGATAATTAGCAAAAAGTGATAAATTTAAAGTGTTCTAGTGTTCGCTTCCACGGTCGCGTTCGCTTACTATGACGGTTAATGTTACTACCTAGGTCGAGTAGGTTTGTGGAGGAGAGGCTGGCCGCACGGATTCACGAAGCACGTATGGTTCATGAAAAGTGTGGTAAGTCTGTTTATTGATTATGGGGGGAACGTGGTCTATATACCGTGGGCCCGTTCCTCTGGCAGGAACGGATGGGACGTCTCGCTCCTGTCATGCGCTCGTAACAATTAAGGCCTCAAGGATACGAGCTTCAAAATCCATAGCTGCTAATCTTCTTTAACGTAGCATTGCTGTGTTGTGATGGTTAGAATGGAGGAGGGTGGGGTCAATTGGGTTAATTACGCCATTAAGCACGTTATCCCACGCCAGAACTCCGCCGGAGCCGTATCCCTAGAAAGAGTTTTAACATCATCTCTCTATTCAACTCCTCCTACCATTCCAACGGCTCCATCGATCGAACTCGCTAATAGTTCTCAAGCTGGAACCCGAGCTGGACTCAGAATCACCTTTAGCATCGCCATTAACTTCACCATTCGCGTCACCATTTTCGTCAGCGTTGACAATACCCTCAACCCCAGAGTCATTCATCCTAAACATAGAGACTGGAGATAGAGGTCGTATAACAGGAGGGCGATCGGGTATCATTGGCAACGAATACATCGAGTCTGATCGACGAGGTCCTCGAGGTGGAGGTGGTAGTGGTGGTGGGCGCCCATTCCTCTCACTGAAATACTCAGTGTCCCTGATGATGCGTTGATATTCCGCTTCTGCCCCGTTGCGCAGCTGCAGAGCTTTGTTGAACTTCCTCCTGAACTCAACTCTGTCTGCCACTGATGCAAAGTCGACGTTCAAGAACTCGCTGCCCATTTCTTGAACCGTCTTCCTGTTATTAAATAAAGGGTGTCTGGGTTGCGCAAAGACTCCCAAGTTCCATTCGCTGAGGTTGTCCTTTTCGGCGGTTAGAGTGCGTGTTGTGAATGATAGCCTGGATCCTTTTCTGTCTCGTTTTTCGATCACACTTCTTTCGCATTTCCAGTCTTTCGGTTCTTTCTTGGACTCCGAGTCGCACCGGCAGGCAGACGAGACAATTTGTAAGCCGAAATCCACTGCCTGCGTCAGTAAATAGGCTCAAGAAGACGGGAATTTCACTTACGTTCAATGTGGTAGTATGTGTACACCTCATTCTTCTTGCCATAGATGACAATCACTGGATGAGGAGGTGTGGTGGCACAAATGACGGAACCTGCAGTGGAGCGCTCATCTATCGTGACCCTCGAGGTGTCTCTCTGCTGCAGGAGTCTCTCCACTACTGCATCCGAAGTCGTAGATACATGTGATCTTGGTGAGTGAGCCGATACGGTTGGACTCGTCACTTGCTCACTTTCAGTCGTCAATTCTTCTAATGGTTTCCAGTGCCAGATTTGCATTCTTCCCTGTCCTCTAGCCAGCTGGCCAGAAACACCTGACTGCTTGATTGCCCATGTAACGCTCTTGTCGAAAACAACTTGGTAGCCAGTGACTGCTCTCTGGAAATTGAAAACATCTGCGTCAATACTAAGCCTGTAATCAATTGCACCAGTTGCATTTCCTCGGTAGATGCTTATGCTGGACGATGGCTGTAGAAGTGCGGCTGTCGATTGTCTGTTGGAAGCTGGATTTTCTGCAATAGCATAGAATGGCATGAGCACGTCTTGGTGGATATTGTAATGCTCGTTTTCGTAGTACGGATTCCCGGCTCTGTCAGTTGACCGCTTGGCAATCCTCAATGTCGTCGGTCCAGTCCGGAAAACCACCGCACTATCTTTCTCGCCAACAAGCGGAGTTGGTAGGGTCAGCCGGAGTATAATGTGTTCACCGTTGTTGGGGTTTGTGGCATTCCTGACGTCAACCACTTGCTCCGGAGGCCAAACCAAAAAGGCTGTGGGGTTGACCTTCTTGAACTCCGTGTCTTGAAAACGAACAATATCCATTCTCTGGTGTTCTTTAATGATCCTCTGCTCAACTTGCTTGAGTAATCGCGGATATAAGGAGCCGGCTCGTTGGAACTGGTCTCCGCTTCGAAGAACATTCAGCAACCATTGGCACTTAAGCAGATTTAGATATTGCTCTGCTGTTTGCTCCGCCGTCTCCGGGTCGCGAAAAGCATGTGTACTTTCTCTGTAATGGAGATATAGTGCATCGAATCCTTCTCTCAAGGGGATATTGGATAGTCGCTCAAATGGTCTTGGCTGGTTCATAAAAAGGGCTTCCCTGAATTTGGTGTCGAGCCAGCCAGCAAGTTCTGGAAGAGAATATGGAACAACGCCCAGCAATTTGTCCAGCTTCTCCAACATCTCGTCCATCTTGCCATCTATAGTTGTCAAGAGCTTCAGGCTGACAGGTTCTATCACAAGAAAGATTTTTTGGGCATGGAACTGCATTGACTTTCGAAGAATGTCAACTTTCGCCTCAGCGTGGGCTGCCCAGATGACATTGTGAATGAAACCAGCTGCATTTCTCTGGATCTTGATGTGACTGCTGGCCAGGTCTTTTGCTTCAACGATTGTTTGTTCAACGTCGCCAACCAGACTGTGTAGGTCACATTTGAGCGCGAGGGCATCAACTTCTGGATGCTCATATCGTTTCAAGGCATCTTCCAATGCTGGTGCGAGCCGCTGCAGACGTTCTTCCAAAAGGCTAATATCATTTATGAATTGCTTCAGTCGCTCATCTATGAAGGTCAGTTACTACTCAATACTAATCCTACAGGTAAGGCAACAGCTTCGAGAGACATAATTGCATCAACTCACCTGCAGAATTGTTCTTGTCGAACCGTTCTAGCAACCATAAGCAGCCTTGGAATAATTTCAGGATATCCGCTGGCGATATTCCAAATGACATTTCGCTATCGTAGCATTTGGGAAGCTGTCTGCAACAAGACGCACTTCCTTTCGACTATGGGTGTGCCTTCGGATGAACTATGCTTTATTTCTAGTGACAGGCTGTGCAAGGCAGGGCAAACGCACGCGTATTAAAAGCCAGACGCCCGCATGAGTCAATTACCAAATTCGGTTTTATTGATTCTTGGCTATTGGCTGTACTCACCGTTGCCGCCCAGCTCGTGACACGTTCAGCCTCCACTGCCAGAACACCCAACGAAACAGCCAATCCAAGAAACGGAATATGCAGCCTCATCACAAATGCGAAACGCCAAGGCGTGACGATTTGTAGGCACCTTCGCGAGGCAGAATGCGGACTTGCTCTTGCGGCTTATATGATGTGTTAATCAATCCGCCAAAACTCGGGGCATGCCCCTGATTTGAATAGCAAGCAGCCTCGCCCTTTGAGCAAAAACCTAAGAACAGAAAACATCTTCAGTCATGGCCGACTTTGATGACGAAGACTGGGAGAATGAGGTCGAGAACATCGATTTCCATCACCAAAATATTGATCGAGCACCTGATGCTGAGCAACTGCTCGGGCCATGGACGGTCATCGCCTTGATGTTAAATCGGACGATAGGTATGTTATTGAGCATCCCAACTCAGAAAACCTTTTCTGACTCCTAAGTAGGCTCCGGAATATTTGTGTCACCAGTGAAGGTGCTCGTTGGAACAGGTAGTGTTGGCGCCTCGTTGATCCTCTGGTCTTTTGGTGCCATCGTGAGTACCTGCGGCCTGCTCGTATGGCTCGAACTTGGACTTTCTATTCCATTTCGAGAAGTAAAAGTCACACCAGGACCTCATGGTGCATTTGAGAAGAAGAGTGTTCCTCGAAACGGAGGCGAGAAGAACTATGCAAGTCAATACTACACAAATTTTAGGACCTTTACTTACGAGAAAATCCAGCTTCAATTTCTCTTCTCCAAGCAGAACAGAGAGAGACCAGGATTTCTGATTACCTGCATGTACGGAATTCCATTCATCCTGCTTGGAAACCTTGCTGGCAACGCACTCGCGCTTGGCTCCTTCGTGATGCATGCCGCAGGGAGAAAGCCTGATGCAAACAAGGGTGAGGTCATTGGCATTGCGATCGGAACTTTGTCTGCAGCATGCCTACTCCACATGTTCTCTCGAAGAGGTGGAATCATCATGAACAACATCTTTGCCGTTATCAAGGTTGCCCTGTTAGTAGTCATCATCATACTCGGCTTCCTCAAAGCGGGTGGAGTCCATCTGGGAGGCTCACCAAAAGCAACCGACAACTTCCACATCCCAGAATCCTTCAAAGGTGCAGGCAGTGACTTTGCCAGCTACACCGATTCCTTGCAGTACATTGTGTACTCGTACTCGGGCTTTTTGCAGCCGTTCTATGTTCTCGCGGAAGTAGCAAGACCTCGAAAGGTTTTCCCAAAGTATACTTTGCTCGGAATGCTCATCACAGCCGTCTTGTTCGTCTTGGTCAATGTTTCGTACTTCTGCGCTATACCACGAAATATGGATGGTATTGCGATAGCACAAGATATGGCATCAGTGTTTTTCGCACAAATCTTTGGAAACGAGGTTGCAAAAAGAGTGATGAATGGATTCACTGCTTTCTCGATCTTGGGAAACATCATCGTTATGACCTTCACGGCCGCTCGAGTCAAACAAGAGATCGCGAAAGAAGGAATCCTCCCATACTCGTTGTTCTTCGCAAATGGATATACAACACCATGGGCTAGGATCAGAGAGAAGTTCTTCCCCGCTCGAAGAACAAGACCAGTAATGCCCACTTCTAGGAGCGCCACCCTTCCAGGAGATGTGCAAGAAGAGGAGGAAATTCGAACGTTGGAGCAGACCCCGATGGCCGCACTTGCACTTCATTGGGTTACTTCCGTTGCACTGATAGCCTTCACCGCCAAAATAGATCCCACTCGCGCGTACTTCGTGATCGTGGGAATTTACGTCTATGCCGTCAGACTTCTGGTTGGCGTATTCGTCTCAGGAGGGCTCCTCATTCTGAAGTTGACTCCGAGTAAAAAATGGAAAGACGAAGCAAATATCAAACTCTGGTCTGATCCATTGCACATTGTCCTCTTCTTTGTCACAGACCTATTCCTCCTAAGCGCAGCGTTCGTCAAGCCCGGTGACGGATCGCCTTGGTCGTACAAAAATGCGCATGTACAATGGTTCATTGTGCCCACGATTGGTCTATCGACTTTGACTTGGGGAGTCATCTGGTATTGGGGTCTTCATGGGGTGATGTTGAAGAAGATGAAGACGTTGATTGTGACGCGTCGTGTTTTGGCTGTCAAGGATCGCGATGTTCCAGGGCAGTGGATACAGAAGGGAGAGATTGTAACCCATGAGTGGCATTTGAATATCCCAGACTCTAGGTCGAGTATTAGAGAGTATGAATTGCAACAAAGGAAGCAACGGCAAAGAGGTGTATAAAACTGTGATTATAGAGATTAAACCAATTTCTTGTTCTAAGCCAAGAGTTATGTGAAACAAATCTTTAGTTAATCATACCTTAGGCGGGCTGGCCCTTTTTTTGTGACCATTAGATAGGATTAATCATATAAAAGGGCCTTAGACTAACCCACACTGTCTTACGTAGCTAATAATTTGGCTAGGAAAGGGCTTAGTAGTATGATATTTTACTACTAAGCTAATACTAGTAGTATTTCTAGAAGGTAATATTCTAATAGCCAATTAGTGTTACTATAGGAAGACGCTTCTAACATAATCCATATAACGTATTTCACGGGCGAGTGGCCCACCCGAGCGAGTGGCCCACCAAAACACCAAAACACCAAAACGCGTCAACCTGACAAACGTCAACATGCCACAACCAACACAAGCCCAATCCTCTAATCAGGAGGGTAGAATACTATTAGCGATAAGTGCAATTAAACAAGGCTAGTTTCAAAGCGTCCGAGTAGCTGCAGCATCATACGATATCCCTCGAACGACACTACGTCAACGAATCCACGGCATGACTCCCCGATGCGACTCTACTCCCAACTCACAAAAATTGACTCCGTACGAAGAGTCAGCTCTTGTTCAGTACATCCTCGACCTAGATTCATGTGGATTTCCACCCTGGCCACAAGCTGTGCAAGAAATGGCAGACCTTCTACTCTCCGAACGAGGCGAGAGCCCTGTTAGGAAGAACTAGGCTACTAGCTTTATAAAGCGTCGTACGGAAATCAAAGCAAAGTTTAGTTGAAAGTATGATTATAAACGAGCAAAATGTGAAGATCCTAAGATAATTCAAGAGTGGTTTTCTCTCGTACGAAACATAGTTATAAAATATGGCATCTTAGAGCAGGATATCTACAACTTTGATGAAGCAGGTTTCACAATGGGAGTTATTGCTACTGCAAAGGTAGTCATGAGTTCAGAAGCAAAGAGCTGTCTGAAGACTATACAGCCAGGGAATAGAGAGTGGGTGTCAATTATCTACGGTGTTAATTCGTACGGATGGGCACTCCTGCCGTTCATCATTTTCAAGGCGTAGAATCACCTCTCTGCTTGGTACGAGGACTTAGGATTACCAGACGATTGGGTGATTACGCTAAGTGAGAATGGGTGGACTTTAAATTCAATTAGGTACGAGTGGATTCAACATTTTAATCAACATATAAGCACTTGTAGTGGATTCAACATTTTAATTAACATACAAGCACTCATACGACTAGAACCTATCGCCTTCTTATTCTCAATGGACATGAGAGCCACCTCTTAGCTCAATTTCAGCACTACTACATAGAACAGAAGATAATCACTCTCTGTATGCCACCACACTCATCACACATACTTCAGCCACTTGACGTGAGCTGCTTTACTCTACTAAAGCTTTCATATGGACGTTAGATTAAAACCTTTGTACGGAACAGGCTAAACCATATCACGAAGCTTGAGTTTCTCTCTACATTCAAAGAAGCATTCAAAGCTGCATTTACAGAGCAGAATATCAAGAGCGGATTCCGAGCTATAGGGCTAGTTCCGTACGAGCTGTAGAATGTTCTCTCTTACTTGAATCTACACTTAAGAACTCCAACCCCTCTAATAGTTAAGCGTGACAATTAGACTTCAAAGACTCCTCAAACTATAAGGGAGCTTGATTTTCAAACAGAGCATGTTAAGAACTGCATTATATGACATCAGAATAGCTCTCCTACATTAATTAATGACGTACTAAGCTGGCTTGCTAAAGGAGCTTAAGTTATGATGCATTCTACTGTTCTACTTAAGGCAGAAGTTAAGGCTCTACAAGCAGCAAATGAACAGAAAAAGAGGAGGGAAAGGAAGCGTAAGAGGTAAGAGGCGTATAATGCAAGGAGGAAGCCTCTCTATACGAGATGCAGAGGATATCCTTCATAGTGCTAAGGTTGATACTTAAGTCCGTACGGAGGTGGCAAGTGAGACTACTTAGCAGGTGGGTTCTACAGGCCGACAGAAGCGCTATGGCATATGTGGCATTATAGGCCATAATTCCCGTACTTGCAAGAGGCGCCAGGAATCAATTACAATTGAATAAGGGTCAGTATATAGGGTGGTGGTAGTGTAATAGTAGTAATACTTAGATTTTGGTGTTTTGGTAGGCCACTCGCTCGGGTGGGCCACTCGCCCATGAAATACTTTACTAAAATAGTATTAATAATAGTAATGAAACTAAGGCCTAACTAATAGTATTAATAAATAGAAACCTATGTAAGAGGCTACTGTTAGAGTTAAATAATCTAATACACATATGATAGAGTTAAATAATCCAACACACGTGATATCTAAATACAAAATATAATATAACTTTGTTTGTAATTAAAAACATTGAATCTATATTCTACTACAAATATAAATACCATCCTATTATATTCCTTCATTAAACACACTAGGCAAATCCTCTCTACTACCATAAGCACTATTATCATCATTATACTAGTCATCTTCTTTATCATTCTCATTGTCCCCATATTACCTAGGCCCTTTGCTACCACCATCCTCCTCATCTACTAAACCCTAGTTAATACTGTCCTTTAAGGTGCCTATTAATTGTTATGTAATCTAGTCATTAATAAGTGGCATTTTCCTCTACTGTCTATACATATCCTTAAATTTTAGCTAGGTAGGCTTGATGTTTTTATGCTAGTTCCTAGGATAGGCATTAAACTAATTAATGAGCACCTGCCTAGGAATGCTATTATAAACACTATGATTTCTTTTAAAGTTAAGGTATAGCTTTACCTTTACTACTAATGACATAAACTAGACTAAGTTAGTTAGCGTTTATACTCTATTTAACGATGTGACGGCTAGGAGGCTGCTAAAAAGGGCAGCTTTCGTCGCTGTTTTACGCACCCCGCTTGCCTACTTTTCAATACTCCCACACCCCAAAATTAATCGCCACACTCCTATTGCGCCTCAGGTTCACATCACAACCCCTGAAACAGCTCGTCCACATCGTTCACCTCGTTCACCCCATCCAAGCTCTGGCTAACCCATCCCACCTGGCCCTCACTATCCAGGTGCCCACGAAAGCCAAAAGTGGCCGTCTCCTCGTTGAACCGCTAACTCAAAGGTATTTAAGGGCGAAGGTGTCCCTCGTTCGCTCTCTTTTGTCTGTTCTTCGCCATCTCTTCTCTTTCACGTCTCATTTACTCGATTCTTCGCCCCTCCTACAAGCTTTCGCTCGTAGTCTCTCTTTTCAGTCGTTAATACTCCTTGTCTGCATTTCTGTTCAATCACTTTGTACCTCCTCGACTGCTCTCTCGATTCTCTTCTTACTAATCCAATCAACCCTCCACACTCTGTGTCGACACACCAATGACTTCCTACTCCGACAATGAATCTGACAGCTCGAGCATTTTCGACCTCGATTCCCTTTTAGACGGTATCGACAGTATATAAACCTGTGGATCCCTTCTGTCAGCTTCTGGTCTTTCCTCTAAACTCACCCGTTCACGGTCATCTCGTGGGACGCAAAGGATCAGGACAGGCTTGATCTGCTGATCGAGCCTCGGAGAGGGCTCACGCGAGAGCTGTTGTACCACGCGAAGAAAGGCTACACCATCAACCCTCTCGTCATGTTCAGTGGCCCTCACGGAGCCAGCCTGTTGATGGGTGAGCACGAGAGCGTCCTAATGGTGGCGAGCGGCTTCGGCATCGCTACCTTCGTACCACACCTGAAGAAGCTAATCTACGGCTATAACACTCGCGCGGTCCGAACTCGCCGCATTCATCTGGTGTGGCAGATAAAGAATGAAGGTGAGATTGCCGTATGCAATATGCAAATCCGTACCAAAGCTAACAGGTGTAGCCGACGGTCTTGCAGTTCAGGAAGTACTTAACAGTGCGCTAAAGGAGGACAAATTAGATGATGACTGTGTACGTTATATGACACCCTCTAAACTGCAGCTAATGAAAACCCGGACTAGATTCTCTCGATTTCAGTGTATGTTGAATCCAAGAACTCGCCTAAAACGCCATTTGGGGAACGAGCTAGTATGTATCCAGGGCCCGCTCCCTTGCCAGAGATCTTCCTCGCAGAGCTCTTAGGAAATAATATCAAGGTCCACGTAGCAGAAGTCGGTGCTGAAGGGCAGAAGGCTTTGGAACAGAGCGAGTCAACATCCAGTACGCTGCAGGGTGATGTTGAATCCAAGAGTAGGTGGACGGTAGCAGGAGATGGAAGGATGCTCGTTGCAGGTAAGTACTCTACGGTCCGCTATGTGGGTGGTGCTGACAGACGAAAGTGTCTGGCTCGGAGGTGATTCGAGACGATTTACGGGCGGTCGTGAGGAAGTATATTCAGATGGGGGTGAGATTCGTAGAACTAGATTACCAGCCAAAGTAGATAGGTCACGCTTAGATAGCTGAGGTTTTGGTAGCGTATTCGTAGAGCCTCAGAGAGTGCTCCTAGCTGGGTGGCACTCCAAAGGGTACCCTCGCGGGCGAGTGGAACGCCTAGGATTGTGGAGTCGCAGGGAGGCTCCTCCTAGGAAGCTAGTGCCTTAAGGAGGGAGTCCCTAGGAGCACCCACTGCCTAGGCGTATCCTCTTAGGATCCCTAGCGTCTGAGGAGGATCCTCCTAGGCGCTCGTACATCCAAGGAGTATGCTCTGGGTTCGTCTCTGCTCCGTGAACAAAGCTCCTCAGAGACTCTCTCCTAAGAGGACACTCGCTAGAGGGCTCGACTCCTGTGAGCCCACCGCCCCCATGAGCTTTCTCTATAGCGTAGTGTTTCCCGCACAAGGTCTTACGTGATGCCCGCTCATGCACGAAGAGAGTCGGAAGGCGAAAGGTCTGAGATGTTGAGTGTTCCGGGTAACGCCTCCCTGTAATTTGCATTACTAAATAGGACTGTTCATTGTTGTCTATTTAAGCTTCCCACCCGCGAGTGGCCGTATCGATTGCCAATGCTGATGTGCGTGGAAATAACCTAGTAGACCGGCTCGCCAGTGGCTCCACTGTTCCCCCTAGCGCAGATCAGTGACTTAGCTGGTCCTCGCCATGATAAATTGCCCTCGACTCCCCTTCTTTCCTCCAGCCTCATCAGCCCTCCACCGTTTCCATAATGAGAATTGACGCTCCTGAATTAACGCGCCTTAAGACGCTCCTGACGGAGATTCTCCACGCCGTTGTCGACCTCCTTGCACCCTAGGAGATCAAACGTCTTTCCTACACTAGCAAACGGCTTAGACAAGCCTGTCTGTCGATCCTCTTTCGTAACGTGAAGTTTGAGTTCTTTCTAACTAGGATTGAGGGACTCAAAGACCTCTTAAAGTCAAATGTTTATAGCTATATTACCTCTTTTACCTACGAAATCACGGAACTACTAAACCCTAGTATGGATCTCTAGTCGCTTAGTAAGTTTATGCTAATGCTACCTATGAAATCGAGTAGAAATACTAGATTTTGACCTTTTTAGGTCTAATATCCTAACTCTAGACAACTACGTGGATATAGCGAAAGATAAGTATGACGTGAGGTATGAAGCAGATGAATTCCATTCACATATGGCTATATACAAAACTGTCCACGACATTTGTACTAAGTAGCAGAGCATCGTTAATGAGGGTGCTAACCTGATTCTATCATCTATTTTCTATGCACTTCCTCTGTTGCAGGAGGTGAGATTGTCCTTCTATAAGGTGCTAGAAGATGACGACTGCCTGTTGACCTTAGACATGATCATAAAAGAAGAGTTTTACAAGCACCATCTACAAGTCGTCTCGAGCGCCATTTAGAGTGCCAGAAGCGTAGGCGTTACCATTCATACCGTTAGCTTGTTACACTTTAAGCTTCCATACTACCATTCATGGGAACAACCTAATCTACGCCCACTATCCGAATCTCTAAGACAGCTGCTAGGGAACATCAAGGTCCTACGCCTACGTGGGGTTGACGACAGTGCACTAGAACTTCTGTCTCACTGCGCATTTGATCTGCATTAGCTTGACATGTGTGGAGTGGTGGCTCCTGAAAAGGTCATCAAGGATTTTTTCGAGACTAACAAGAAATCCATTCGCTCTATTAGCTTTCACGATGTTGGAATCCTTGGGTTGAACCGCCTGGATAGCAATACTCCACTGTCGGCAAGTATGCTTTGCCGTATGCTGGGTGTGCCACAGTCGACGCTATGCCAAGCGGCTGATTGCGGCTGTCTTCTCTGGTTGAAAGACGGATGGCGGCTGGGTGTTGGGGAGGGCTGCTCGCAGCTCTCCACTAGCACTTCTGCTAAGAGAAAATTTGATGAGCTGTAACGGGCTGGACTTGGAAGCCACAGACTCTTGCCAAGCTGGCGTCCCCTTGCCCAATTGGTTTGAACTGTGGATAATAGGGGTCCTCGGTGTATTATTCATATGAGGTTAACCACTAAAATCAACGGTCAGGGTTCAAATTTTCCACCTCAGTTACTTCAATCCTATGTTATTGCAAGGTTCCTTGGCTACCTGTGCCTTGTCTTGATTGGATATCGGCTTCTCAGTTGCACACCTAGAAGAGATCATCAGGACCGGCAAGTGTAGGTTAACTCAACCTCTTCGTTCCTGCACAAAACATCCATCGTGGGGATTCTCGACGCCCCAGCATGGAATTCATTGAGTACGAGTAGTTTTACTATGTAGTAGCGAGGTTCCTACTTTCTTCACAGCCTAAATGGGGTAAAGCCGTTCCTGGGTAGGCACATGTGTTTTGTCACGCCTCGCGTGCTGACCCAACTGTGCTAGCACTTGAAAGCTACAACTGCCACGACTCGAGCATAACTAACTCGGGGTTGGAGATTTACCCACTGTTGCAATCTAGCTAAGATATGTCTAAAACCTGACTTCCCATTCTACGAATACTGAGCCAATACCCAGATAATACCGCTTCCAAGCAGCCCAGAGTTATGCAGGTGTCAGAATCGATCAAATCAGGGTTGGCCGTGTCTTATTTGCTGTCCGTCTGGCCGTTGCTTGACCCAGGTAATGCCGCTTCATTTTGGTCCCCGGATTGTGCAGTTAACGTTAGCTTATAGCTCTCACTCGTTTCGCCAATGATATAATTTACTACGCTTCATCTCTTAAATTACCGCAGGCATGATTGCTATTATACAGTTCACCAGCGTGAAAGGCGCTTGATACTTCACGCATATCGCGCTCAACGCATCCAAATAAAGTTATATTCACAATTTGAATTCACGCATCCCAGTGTAACCCTGCCAGGACCGAATATTCCGATCTAAGACATCGACGATACTCACCGAGCGATATCTCGCACTTCAGCTTCAAGCCGGCACAGATCATTTCCAATTGAGAGCTTCAGCTCCGATCGGAACTCTGCTCGTTGCAAACTGAGGCAAACCCTCTAAGTCCGTCAGTTGGTCATCGAGGAGGCCGTGTCGGGAGGATTGGTCTTCTGAGAAAATGCACATTTAGTGGTGAAAGGTACCCTAGACCAGAGCGAGGCTAGGGGTGAGGATTATATAAAGCCAACTCCGGCTCCCTCAGACAACGTTCACACCAACACTCCAGCACCGATCAACCTCGCATTCCACTACCAGATCAAGCCAGCCTCCATTTCAAACTCCAACCGCCACCATGAGATTCTCTATCATTGCCTTCCTTGGCCTTAGCAGCTCCCTCGCTGCCGCCACTATCTGCCCTCTCAAAGTCCCTGTATGCTGCTTTCGGTACAACGACCTGTTCTTCCACTGCAAGGATCGTAAGCCTCCCCACCTCACCATCAGGATGCATCTGTATATTTCTAACACAAACCCCAGCTGAGAGATATCCAACTGATCTCGCAGACTTTCACAATCTCTGTGGAAGTGTATACACACCTGCTTGCTGTACCGATGCAACAGTGAGTCCTCGATATCATATAACCTCCTAACCTAACTTCCCTCTCGCCTTGCTATACACACAGATGCTAATTGTTCCTTGTAGAAGGATGTGGATAATGGCTGCTACGGTCCATAATGCAGTAACTACAGACGAGACTGTCGTTGGCTCTAGCAAAGTTCCGTGAGAGGATAGCGTTGTGGTTTATTATACTTTCACACGGGCTGGCAACTACCTAGAATGTCTCGAGACTTTGGAGCAGGGATCCGTTTACTTCGTAGAAACGACAAAGGCCTTGTAGCAGAATGATACATCACAGTTTCTACGCACCGAGTCTCTTTCTGTGCGCGATCTGCGGTGATGTTACAATCAAATCGCACAGGTAGTCATTAAAATCGTAGGACCTCATCCCACCCCAAACCATGAAACCACGTGCCCCCCTTCCCCCCAACCCCCCCCCAAACACATATTTCCGGCACTATACCCCAGAACTCGGTCTTCCCCGCAGAACCGAGGGCGAGCTGCTATCCCGGGCTCTGCGGGGAAGATGGAGACTAGCTGGATCAAGGCAGCCTAGCGCTACGCTTATGGCCATAATATAGATCCTCATTCCTGCCTCGCCATCAGGACTATTCCTTTAAACTATCCACTGCCTGAAAGAGATACATTTAAAGGAAACAGCCATGGGCGAAATGACAACAACCCACGTTGAAGATGTCACTGAGCAAGATGACAATGCAAAGGTCCATGCGAAGACCTACATACTTATAGCAGTACGTGACACCCATTTCACTAAGATCTACAGCTAGTCTGATTGTGAATCACAGGCAGTCAACATGACCTATGTCGCACAGCTCGTCAGCGTTGTTGGGTCTGCTTCCCTAGGTCGCAGCATCGCAGCAGCCACTGGGAGCGAAGGACGTACTGTTTGGTTCACGTCCGCAATAACGATATCGACAGCTGTTTTATGTCCTCCTATCAGTCAAGCTGCGGACTACTGGGGCCGCAAATGGCTTCTGGTCTTCTTTACTTCGCTGGGCTGCACCGGTAGCATCGTTGTCTCCCGGGCTAACTCCACTTCCTCAGTCCTTATCGGATTTATCCTCAGTGGCCTGGCTTTCGGCGCCTAGGCATTGGTCCCGACTATCACATCCGAGGTGCTGCCTCGAAGGCTCAGAGCTTATGCTCAAGGCTTTGTCCACTCGGTTGGCGCCTTGTCTGGACTAATATCCCTATTGTTCGGAGGGGGTCTAACCCGTAATGGCAACGACGAGGGCTACCGAGTCTACTACTACATTTATGCTGGCATCTTCGCCTTTTCAGCCATCTTATGCACTATTCTGTACAACCCTCCTCCACGGAACCTCGAACTTGAGCTGAAATTCCACGAGAAGATTCAAAAGCTCGACTGGCCCGCCTACATTCTGCTGACAATGGGAATTGTTTTTTTCTGCATCGGATTGTCATGGTCACAAGACCCATACCCATGGTCGGATCCACATGTAGCAGTCCCCTTTGCTGTTGGATTTTCCAGTATAATTGCTCTGGTTCTCTATGCATTATTCATCAAGAAGGACGGCATGATCCACCACAGACTTTTCCAGCATCGAAACTTTCCTATCGTCCTGGGATGCCTATTTGTGGAAGGCATGGGCTTTTTCTCCGTTCAAAGCTACGTGCCAACAGAAAGCAGCCTCCTTTTCACGTCGGATCCTGTACTAGTTGGCGCTCATCTTAGTGTCGTCTTTGCCTCCTCTATATTCATTTCAGGGGCTGGTGCTGCGTACTCATGGAAGACAAAAACGCTACGCCCACCAGCGGTGCTGGCATATGTCTCCTTTATTATATTCTACGTCCTAGCGGCCACCGTGACTACAAACACCCCAGATGCAAATTTCTGGGTCTACCCCATCTTCGCCGGCGCTGGAGTCGGTTTATGCTTAGCCAGTCTCATGACGGCTGCACAATTCGCAACTCCAATGGAACTAATTTCCACGACGACCGGACTGGTTCTTGCAGTTCAGAATGTAGGCGGTACCGTTGGGTTGGCCGTCTATAACGCCGTCTACAACGACGGCATTGCGTCTAATCTAGCTCCCAAGGTAGCCGCTGTTACTTTACCGCTAGGTCTACCAAAAACATCACTGGTATCATTGACAGCTGCGATAAAATCCGGAGATCCCCAAACCTTATCCGTTATTCCCGGCATAACTCCAGAAATCATCGCTGCAGCCGGCCTGGCCCTGCAAGAGACATACGTGATCGCATTTCGATACGTCTGGGTGACAGCAGGAGCCTTTTCAACCGCTGCGCTTGTTGGTAACTATCAGAACTCTTCTCCGGTTTGATTCTTATAATACTGACTACAAGGCACTAGCCACGTTTTTCATCGTCGATCGCAAGGCCGACTTCAACGCGCATGTCGATGCTCCAGTGGAGGGTGAAGCCCAAATTCCAGATTATTTAGAAAAGGTTTAGACGAAACAGCTACTAGGATTTAGAGACGGCACCGGCGCCTAATGCAAATACCTATTCCCCTGCCACAGTATTTGTCTTGGGTACAAACAATGATTGAACACACTGGTAAGTGAGAACTATTAAATGGTACGGCAAGGCTATGAGTTCAGATCATGAAATTTAAGATACGCCTTGGTGGTCTTCTTTGTCTAATATTATTGCTCTTATGGAGGTTTGTCACTAAATATCAACTGATCTCGTTCATGTGCCGTCATTGCTGATCAAATACCATCATAAGTTTCTCCTTGTATGGTAGATCTTATCATCTGCAATCCCAAGTTGGTCCTTCGAGTCTAGAGGATTGGATGACTACAAGTGAATCTCATCCTTATTGGAATTGACTTGAAATATGCGTAGTTTGGCTGTTGTGTCTTTCCTATCAATTCGGGCCGTCTGCAATACCCAATGATTTCACGCTTACAAATATAAACTATAATTAAACAATGCAGTGAGACCCGTAGTTGCAACTATGAATACCGCCTGTGCTTTGCATGCTGCTTTTTTGTCTGCATCGCGAACAAGAAATAATGGGCTCGCAATGCATAAATCCATGAAATAGACGTGTGAAATTAGATAAAGACGTTGTGTCGTTTTCGCTGAGGAAGATCGACAACTTGGATCGTAAGTGATGGGGAGAGTTCTAACACATCTTTTAGGCCACGCACTACTTACATACTATCCTCTACGCCTGCTTATAGGTCTCTCCCTGCTTCACCTACTGCCAACCCCTATCGCTAGGAGCAAACTATATTAAACGAAGCATAAGTCCAAGGTTTGATGTATTTCATTACTTGCGCGAAAGCCCCCCTCCAATAACCAGGACAGTCAGTGGCGTAGATGGTATCTGGATCATTGCTAGCACCGGATTCAATTTGGTATCTCAGATGCAAGAACGTATTAAACTCTTGCATAAGGTTCGGATTTTCAGCAAATAGTTCTGATATACAGCTGACGATACCACTTCACACGTTACGTTTTTTAGTGATTCTATAATCGCTGCAAATACCCTGGTTCAAGTATATAATTCCTATCCTAAACCTGCTCTTTGGTATTGCTTAGCGTTGATTAAGACCCAACTCCTGCATGATTATATCTGCAGCTTTCTCACCAATAACCAAAGCTGTGTTGTTGGTGTTCGCCCCAACATTCTCGGGCGCAATACTCATGTCAGCAACCTTCAACCCCTTAACGCCATGGACGTCGAGGTTAGGTTTGACAACACCCATTTCCTCCAGCGGAGCCATCTTGGCAGTTCCCAGCGAGTGCCAAGTAGTATTAACGTTCTCACGCAGCCATTCCTCAATTGCTTTGTCATCTTCAGCTGAGTATTTCAGGTCGCACACATCATCAAGGGGGCCGTTTGTCTCCACACAAGCGGCATTAGACCCAGCTGGAAATCGTGGGTGGCCGAGGGCCAGTTCGCCCCTATACATCTTAGTGCGACGCATGATCTCACGTTGCTTCTTATACGCCCAAATCTGTTTCTTCAGGTCGATATCGTGTGGGTCGGTAAAGAAGCCGACATCGAAATCAAGTCGATCACTATGGTTGGACCCAGTAATGTGCATATGGCCTCGAGAATAAGGGTAGGCTGTGTAGTTTCCGATAGTGACGTATTGTCCAGCCGGAACCGAGCTTGGGTCACCAAGAAAACTTCTACTGGTTAGCATATCTAGTATCTGGATATTGTCAAACTCGAACCCTTACCATGAGACTAGACCCATAAGCATGAGTGGCTTGTTTGGAGCATTCTTGAAATCTCGGTCCCAGGCAGCCTGAAACTCAGGACCTAGAGCTGAAACCTCATCATCGGTGGGCCGGACCTTGGACGAAATGTCAACTGAATTCCAGCCCATAATCTTGTCGTTCTTCGCAATGAGCTCTGCTGCATCTGCCCGACCGCTAAGTATCCCATCAATAGTCTCGTCGGTCGCAAGATTTGTCCTGTATGGATATAGTACCAAATGGTGATCTTGATAGTCGTTACCTACGCCAGGGAGATCTACAACAACAGGGACACCTGCGCGTTCTAGAACCTCTGCGTTACCCACACCAGACCGCTCCAACACAGCCGGAGTCCCACAAGCTCCGCACGAGATAACGACCAGCTTCCGGGCCTTCACTGTTCGCTTTGGGTGCTTGGTGAGGCTTATGCCGGCCGCCTGGAAGTCTGGGTTAGGTGTGTATTCAACCCCCACAGCTCGACCTGAGTCGTCAATCACGGCCCGTACAACTTTAGCCTCCACAAGCACGTGAAGGTTGGGGTAGGCATTGCTATCCTGAAGCTTAGGGTGAAGGTACGTATGAGCGGTGTCTTGACGTTTGCCGTCTGGCGAGACGTAACGCAGCCACCGCTCGACACCATTGTTGGCATCGAGGTTCTGCAGATCCTTTATCTCAGGGTATCCAACCTTTTGTGCAGCATCAATAAAGTCGGTTTCCGGCCGCGAAGCACGGTAGGTGCTATTAGAAACGTGGATTGGACCATCAAATCCATGATGCTCTTTTTCGCCAGGGCCGTGATATGTTTCCAGCTACTAGGTTGTTAGCGAGTACTCGTCAAGTCAAATCAAATACATTGACTCAAGGAGCCGGACCTTTTTCATGAATGGCAACAGTTCGTCTGCTGACCACCCAGCAGTTTTCCACGAGTCGAAGTCGGAGCGCTGAGCTCGAGCGTACATCATAAAGTTGATAGATGATCCACCGCCGAGGATACCTCCGGAGGGAACGATGGGCTCCCGATCCGCCAGTTGCTTTGCCTTATTGCCCTTGTAGAATATGGCTGTCGTGCTATTGGGCGCGAGATTTTGTAGAAACAAGGCCGGGTAGATAACGCTTGCCACATTGTAATTGTTGGCACCGCCCTCGATGACTAGGATGGACAGGTTCGGATCCGCTTCAGCCAGTCTTGCGGCAATAATACAACTAGCCGTTCCACCTAGAATTTGCGATGAGCTTCACGCAAACCGGACGACTGGGAAAGGGTAGATATTTTCTCACCTCCGGCAATGATCACATCCACCTCATCGATACCCTCTGCTAGCTTGGTGTGCAAACCCATTGTGAATTCAGCTGGAGCGACAGATGTCAATACAAAATAAGATGTTCGAGCTATAAAATCAGATTTCTCTACATTCAGTCGAGATTAGGCCCCTAGCTTTATAGTTCTCCAGAGGGTCGCGGCTGTACCCCGCACCGTGTGGGGTTGGCCCATTGCCATAACACAAGCCAAGACTTGGCTGTTATTCGCCTCGAATTCCAACTATGGATTCGGACGGTAGCAAATGCTGCAGTTGGGCTCCAGGGTTCAAAACAGCTTGCGTGGGTCCGGTGTGATTTCTATCCACTTGGGCACGGCGGAGTATGGCGATCTCTCGCTCATAGACCGAGAGACCCTTGGAGTTCCTGTCGAGTGAAACGGGATGTACTTTGTAGCACTAACCGGAAGTTTCACCGGTTCCTGAAGTTCGTTGCATGTAAGTTACGGCTGGGATTTGCATATTTCTGAAATATTCAATGACTTTTGTTCCTTACCAAATGAAGATGTCTACTTTTCTTCACATTTTCCCTCCGCATTATTAAGGCTAAGCTCAAGTACATCCAACTAAATATATCTAAGTTTAATTGGGAAATATATAAGTATACCTAGATAAGAATGAGTGCTCCGGAAGTGCTCGTAGAATCTCCACGGAGCAACGCAGCGAGAACGGTCTTTATTCTACAGTGCAACCTGGCTATAACGAACCTGGATACAACGAACCGATACATTTACCTCCACATAACGAAATTGTAGACATACCCTTCAGGGATAATTTGTAACGGAACAGGGATTCTATATAACGAACCCTTGATATAACGAATATTTCGATTCCTCGCCCATACTGTTTTTTCGGTTCGTTATAGCCAGGTTGCACTGTATATCAATCTCTTATACGTGGGGCAAGCTGGAGTTAGGAGTCAAACATCCTTCGTATCCCTGGACCAAATGTGCAGATGCCCCTGCAACGTAGTACTGTACTGAATATAAATAGGGTACCCATATAAATAACATGCAGGAGGTGCAAGGTTGGCATCTGCACCAATCAGTCATCCCTTTCTAATACGTTATGCGTATTGCGAAGCCTAGGGACCCCTGTATTTTGTTCGGAATTATGTACGAACTGCGGTGAACATTCCTAGTGACCCACTCTATTTTCGGAATGTGTCCGGGGGCGTCTCCACTATCGACAAGTTACTAGCCTCCGCCACTATGTCTGCTAGAGTCCTTAGTGGCTCGATCTCAACTGCCACTTTGCTTCATTTTGACATCTCAACATAGGGGTCAATGAAAGCCGAGGTACAGTTAAAAACTGGTTACAACGATGCATCACTTCAGTATCGTTATAACCAGTAATAGACAGGAGTTTCCTTACTCCGTTACAAACAGGTATATCGCTTTATATGTGGTCGTTATAAGAGGGGTTTGACTGCAGGTCGCCCTTAGAGTAGAGGATATAGGTCTCTGAAAGTACACGCCGTCTATAACAAAGTTTATTAGAAATATATATATTGTTCTGATAGTAATGCATACAAGACTGTGGGATAATTCAGGAATGGGCGGTACAGACAGCAGAGTCGACCAACAGCTTCCAGTACACGCTCAAAACTGATCTTGTTGATGATCATTCTTTAATTTGCGAGTGGACGACTGCGAACTTTTGTCTTCATCATTTTCCTCGTCGCGCCGCCTCGACGTCACCTTGGTCTGGACCATCTTTGTGATTCCATGTCCTGAATACCGCTTCTGGGCCCCTTCTGGCGATGTTTCGATATAATTTCTATTGATAGGGAAAGGGTCCATTGGTTGCTGCCGGTTGTTACTTTTTGCTTGTTCTTTGGTGGTTTCCTCCCTATTTTGCCTCGAGCGTAATTCTGTACCGTCCGCATAAGAAGGGTGGTCGTTTGATGCCCGGACGACCTTGACAATAAGGTCGGCGATGTTCATCTCGATATGAAGCTTGAGCATATAGACCAGCGGGTGGAATTGGACGTAGCTAGATGGGAATTAGCACATACATAAATGGGCGACGTGGTTCTTGTGCGACGTACATAATACCGTTGGGAATCGACATGCTACCAATGAGGATAATCTGGGTGCATTAGCTTTAGCCATAGTCGTTCGTACCACGAGTTGATACAAAGCTGCACTTACATCCAAGCTCATCGACACGCCAACCATAAACATGTTGAACTTAAACAGCGGCATATACTTGGTAAGGCCGCAGGCGATCAATTTGGTTCGAACCAAATATATGAAATAAAAGTTAAGGGCCGCATCGACGAATAGAAAAAGGACCTTTTCGATCCTGTCCCAGATCTCGTTAACGTAGACAAAAGTGGTGGAAATCTGTAGTCGAGCCGGAATCCAGATGCAGAACACGCTGATATTGATTAGACCCAGAATAATAGCCACAGACCATTTAATCTTTGCAGCCATGCGACGGTCGACCATCAAAAGGGCGATTCGATTGACAATGATTCCGCATATACACTGGATCTGAATTACCCAGAGGCACACTAGAGTCCCAGTTAACAGGGCACCAAGGGATAGAGTGATCGGGTATCCTCACAAAACGCAAAATAAACCCAGAAGCTATTCCGCAGTACAAGTCAATAACATATTCACTTTTGTCAAACCACCTCATCTTGCATACCTTGCTCGGACGATTCCTCGGATGAAGAGCCAGGACAAAACTCCAATAACTGTGGAGGAAGTCCATTCCGCCCACACCATGACGGCATAGGGCTGAATTCGACGAGATCGTTTCCATAGTGTCGTAGTTTGTTGGACCGCTTTAGCACCAGCGAACAGTCCAGACGCCAGCGTAAATCCCCAGATAATGCTTGCGATCAAGAGGTCATCTAGAGTTGGAACGGCCTCTTTATACCATGATGGGATGAGGAATCCAGCCATTGCATAGAAGCGAAGATAGTCGTGGTTTTTGCAAGATGTCGGCGAATCACTCTAATGAGAAAAGAGCCAAGTTAAGCAAAAGTGAATTGAGGTTAATAAGTAAGATTTTAAAATCAGATATTGAAGTCGTCCTCGATCGCATGGGTTATCCTATTCGAGAACAACCTAGTTATGAGGCCCTATATTGTGAGTAACTGTTAATATCCTCTTCTAGGCCTGAAACGGATTCCCTACCATTTTTTTTTGCTGGTTGGTTGAGAGCATTACAGGATCGACGATCGTTATTCTATATCTACATAGAACCTGTGAAATGTAACATTATCATGTCTCTCCGGAAACTAGTTCGTCCGACGGAATATAGTCCCGCCTAGATGTATGGGGTGGGGTTGTATGGGGTGGGGTGACAAGGCAGTGTCTCAGGAAAGGGGCCGGGTAGCTAGTGGAGCCGGATAGCTAGGGTGGTGCACTGTTCACAGGCCAGTGGGTACAATCACCAACAGTTCTCGAGAATTGCCAAGCTACCTCAACCCAGACCACCGTACTGTAATAGAAGCAACCTTGGTTAACCCACTCATAGCCTAGCATACACGCCAATCCAGGCGCCGTGTCAACCTCCCCGATTGGGTTATTATCGGCATGTCATTCTCGGCAGCCTAGGAGCATGTGTCAGCTCGGCAGCGAATACTGTGGTGTGCATTCGACGGCGAAGGATCTGTAATTATACGTGTTACTATCGCTTCTTTGTCTATTTTCTCTTGCTTTTTATAGGATTTCATTAATTCCCCTTTGGAGGGGACAGTCTGCCTACAGCTGGTGTCACTGTGTTGAAGGAACTGCTGTGATTGAAACAGCGTATCACTCTTCTACTCTTTCCCCCTCATTCTCCTTCTCCTATGTCTTGCTAGAATCAACTACCGCGTGGCGGTATCTATGACAACATGTCTTTAACCAATCACTGCCAACCACACCCCTGCCCGACTATTGGTAGTTTTTGCCCAAGACTTAGCTCAACCCCTCTCTAACCCATAGTCCACGTCTGCCCCCAAACAAATACTCCGATCCCTGCCTGTCTAATACAGAAACCAACGGCTCTACCAATGATCAAATACTAGGCCAATATCTGTCCAACCCCATCTGGTAAACTCCGGACAATGTATTCGATATTGCCTCCTATCTTCCGCGCCTTTGTATACATGGTTTTAGCTATTGATGACATATACATTCTAGGCTCGGCAAGCGCAGTCTTATAGAATGCTTAAGTTAGATGTAATCAGTTGATTGACATGGAGTGAGTTATTATTGGCGTAGTGCAATCTATAGCCTCAATGTGTTATCGTTGTCGGAGCCTGTAATGGTGATCAGGTCTGTTGTGCCAACCTCGAATATGAGGATTCAGCGCTTCATGGTGCCGGAGTTTGCACTGTGTTCGATCCAGACCCACCGGCCCGATGCCGAAACGCTGGCTAAACCTGCAATAAAGCCGAAAATGACTGTTGTGATAATGTCTTCGACTGCGAGGACGCCCTAGTGGATGCAGACATCGATAGATTGATTAATAAAGCTAATCGCTAGCTCCCTATAGACTCCCTCAGTGAGGAATCGAAGCTTGAACAGTTTGAGGACTGCCTCTGATGCGATATGCTTTCTCGCAATCATGAATCCGGCGTCTCTCCCCCTGGAACACCGCTCTCAATGCTGCTGCATATCCCGGGTTTCTGGAAGTCGGAGTTCTGTAAGCCTTTAAATACCAATATACTTGAGAAGACTTCACATACGACCATAGGCTCAAGAGAATTGGGCATCTCTGCCGGAGATGGTCGCTGAATGCAACGACTTTGAGATTTCTGTTGATGGAAACTTGATAACCAATTGCTGTATCGCGTGAACGGTTCCGAGGTCTCAGTTGGGACTGAAGCTGTTCATGTCACGTGTTCGATATTCTCACATAGATGTCTCACATATAGAACTATTTAGGCTTAGTTTACTCACCGAGTGCAACATCCTGGCGCTGGCTCAGGACGTTGCTCTCCAGACAATATACTCTATTGAAGCGATCCATTGATATATCAGTTGGTTGACCGCTCCGGTGATTTGTACCCTAGAGCCCAACTGAGAAAAGATCTTTGATCTCCCAGACTGGAAGGTGGTCGACAACGGCGTGGAGAATCTCCGTCGGGAGCGTCTCAAGGCGCGTTAATTCGGGAGTGTCAATGCTCATTATGGAAACGTTGGAGGGCTGCAAATGGATCGATTGCGGGTAAGGCAGATGAGACTGGAGGAAAAGAAGGGGAGTCGAGGGCAATTTATAACGGCGAGGATACCGCTGGGGAAGTGACTCCAAGGTTTCGCAGTTGTCAGTAATGAAGTACTCAAGGACGGTTAGGTGTATCTAGGTTTTTCAAGACGAGGGACGATAACGGTGCCACAGAACATTTACGTGGTCGTAGTACTTTACTTATGCGTGGTGGCACCTTGCAGCAGAAAATTGAGGTGTGTGGTCAACAGCTGGTATCACCGGATGATGGCCAGCAGATTGCTGCTCTTTCCAAAATTGTAGCCCATTTATCTCTATCAGCTAATTTCCACTGTCACTCACGGGCATAGATAGCAATCGGACGCGCGATTTGAGCCATAGTTGAATCCGCAATTTGAGAAGAATGTAATCTTAGTTTCAGAGTGACGACGATTTGTACTACGCCAACATCGTCAATGGTTTCCTCACAACATCGTCAGCCACAATTGGCAACCACACCCGCAATTTGTCGCCCTTTGCCCACGTGATCTTAACAGTTTTTGATTCACCCGCGGAATGTATCTAATGCCGAATCTGGAATAGTGTGCTTATGACTAATAACGGAAATGTTCGTGGAGCCACCATCGTCCAAGAAGTCAGCCACAATTGGCAACCGCAACCGCACCCGCAATTTGAGCCACAGTTTAAATCGCAATTTAAAAACGACAATAGTATTATTTATCTTATAACTTAGCTAGTTATAGAGCTGTATTTGCTGAATAGCGCTGTTTGATACGGTCAATTCAGCCTTTTGTGCGATTAAATGAACGTGTTGCCTATGTGGCTAAAACTGTGGTACTGTAGCCATCGGGTCACCGCACCGGCGGTGCTGACGGATAGTGTGAGTGCACCTTCTCCCAAATGCCATCTCAGTTAGCAACGAAGTTAACAGTCAACTCGCCCTTAGAGGCATCATTACCAGAGTCTGTTGGGATGCTACCGCAGTTACTGCAGCCATGAGCTCTCAGCTGATCAAGGTACGTGACTGTTTGGTCCTTGGTAAAGGTGCGAGAGCTGATATTTTGGTAGAAAGCACAGAGTCTGCCAGTGACGTGCGGCACACAGGCGATCTGCTGCCCATTTCCCCAATGTCCCTCCGGGCCAGCCGCGACAGCGTCCCTGACCTGTTCCATTGTGCCTGCGGGAGAGTGGCCAATGCCGCCAGCCCCGCAGGTCGAGCTGCCACGACAGTTGATGCCAAGAGCTGCCTCTTTCCTCTTGGTAGGTTGGGAATATTCTTCCTGCACGGCAGCTTTCGGGACTTCTTCTTCCTTCCTTTTATCTATGCCTGGCTGTGCGTTTGTCACCATATTTGCGGTCAGTTCGCCGTTGTTCACATTGTTGCCGGAATCCGTGGGGACGCTGCCGCAGGCTTTGCATCCGTGGTCGATGAGTTGTTGCACGTAATTGACAGTTTGGGCGACCGTCCACTTTCGACCGTTGGTTTTTTGATAGAAGATGCAGAGCGATGGCTCCCCGATGTTGGACGTCTTAACACACGTAATGTGTTTTCCGTCGGAGAATTGTTGGTTTTGGTCTATGCCCTTAACTGGCCTTGGGCTTGCCCTAAGATCCCTTTGGAACCAGTGCAGAGACGGCTGCCTTGACAGTTGATGCCTAAAGCATTGCTCCCCACAAACGCATATGTAGCGAGGGCGAGTAAGTTTTTGCTGAGAAGCATTGTTACTGTGAGAGACGGTAGAAGAAGTCTGAATAGGACTGCTTAGTTTGTAAGGACGATTGCTAAATGCTTTGGCGGCAATTGGTGATCAATGTCCAGGTGAGCACGGTACCGTAGTAGGCACGGCACCGTAGCAGGCACGGTAGGTGTCACGATCTGGCTCATTAATAGACAGGATGATATAGCTGTAGTTGAGGAAAGTGAGAACTGGCGACGTGGACAGAATTAAGATGATCAGCCCGAGCATCGCGCCACTCACTTACTTTATCTAAAAATTGTGCACCTGGTTCCTGATGGCCGCGCGGGACCACCCATTTATCCACCACAGGTGGTTTTGATGGCACACTGCAGAGTACGTACTGCGCCGATCATCTAGAAGCTTGCCTTTCAAGTTGGATGGATGGGCGCAAGGTCTTTGCACCTTCAAAGAAGCTGCGGTACCCCAAAATGCAAACTTAGGTAAGTTGCAGTATGAGTCACCATTGTTTCATTACCTTCTAGTCTATCTCCATGTCATTTATGTCCGCCTACAAGAGCCTTTTACCTCGCTTCCCCCTCCCCCCCCTTCCTTTTCTATTTATCGCTAGATCCTCCCTTCTCCATTTCCTGACTGTCTCTACTTTAATTCACTCATTTCTCGCTAAAACGTTCATGGATTGTAAGGATAAGCCCAGGAGAAGATTCAGTGGACATCTGGTGAGGGGTAACCATCAGTGGACCTCGGTGAGGGATAATCGGGAACAGCCGATGGACCATCCCTCTAGGTGGTTCCTATGCCATGAAAGGTGGAGCGCTTCAGTTATTACCTAGGAAGGGCAACCCTCGTCCTCCTCACCTCAACGGCTCTCAGCCGTCGTTCGAACGACCTTCGACACTTGCTATGGCGGATGAAGCATCTAAACCAGCGCCACAAGCGATGTCATGCCGATGAGAGCGCTGACCAGTTGGCTAGTTCACGGGATCAAGGAATGAGCCTGAAGTTAGCAGAGGTCGTTGAAACCCTGGTGGAAGCATTAAACAAAAGGAAAAGGCAGAGGCTAACAAAGCTGGCAGTTCGAAGCCTCCGGGGTGGTACGCCGCCCTGGCAGAAGAAATCGATGCGAAACCTGCCGACCCAGTCGCTACAGATAAGAGCGACATTGAACAGGAGCTTCGGTCAGGGTCCTCCATTCTGGTACTGGAGAGCACACCGAGCAGGCGGAGTCATTGCCGGGCTCTGTTATGTTATAGGCAGAAACTGAGTGGCGTCATTAATATCGAGTCCGACTATGGTTTCAATCTCAAGGATTTGACAGGGAGCCGGGCCGGTGATTTGTCGCACCACCTTCGTAAGTCGCACCAAAGTCATTTATTGAGAAGCAGATCCTAACCGGACATAAGAGCCCAATCGATACTACCATGTAACTTGTCTCGAGCACATCCTCAGCCCCCAGAGTCTCCTCGAACCCAAACATATCATAATGGAAGGAGGTACGGTTATATACAACACGCAGGGACCGGTGGCCTTAAGGACAAATCGCTTCTACCCGATTGCTGAGGACTGGTTCACCTACAGTGGCTGCATCTTTGACATCAAAGAGTATAGTCATTGGAGCAAAGCGTATGTAGGCTGGGAGCGAGAGGACTACGATCGAGAAGTGAAGCACCAGCTGAGGTGCAGCGATCGAGAATGCACCTATGATGCTAGGCCCGAAAGACCACAGGAAGCTGATTACTTCTCACCAGACCGTACGCCATGGTTGTTGAGCGAGGTGCTTGCGTCAGTAGCCGCGTTGTACCAAATCGACCTCTTACCGGAATCCTTCCTGTCAACGGCCAAGGAGCAGACATTGGGGAACTCGAATTCGGAACCAGTTAGGAATGCGGATGATATCGTGGATCACTTTAGCTGCACGGACATAGGTAGATGCGGAGACTGCTGCAAGGGAGTAAAGCTAAGATTGTGAGCATACGTCATAATATGGATATTGCCGCCCAAATAGCCCATGTGAAGTCTTTACAGCGACCAACCACTAACTACGATGATAGTCGTTCAAGATACAGACTACTTAACGGTTGCGGCGAAAGGCCATTGCGACTGTAAGTATCAACTGCATAGCAAGCTTAGACACGTTCAAGGCCGGTTTCACGAGTATCCCATAAGAATACACAGAGTTATATAGGGACCATCCGGCTTGATCTCTTTAACAGATATCCGCATGCGAAGCAGGGTTAGCAGGGTCTATATGGTATGTATCTTTCCATAAGCAAGTAATTATCACATACGACCATAGACTCAAGAGAACTGGGCATCCCGTCCGCTCTGCCATACATAAACTTGAGATCGGTGGATTAGTAGTTGGGTGGGTGACCACCAGCGAATACCCACTGTTGTATGTTTTTTTGTCGTTTTATACAATAGATTTTACCTTCTTCTCCTTGGTGGCGTGGCAGGTTTGCCGTGTCCACATATAACCGACCTGAACCTTGAAAGAGTAAGTCTATCGGTACAGTCTTGGAGCGTTTTTAGACATGCATTCATACAAACACCGGTTCATGGCTAATATAGTCAAATACAGACTTCAACTCTGTAATATATCTATGTAAGTCTCTGTGGCTAGTGATTACTTAATAAATGTCGTGAGACAAACAAGTCATGCGATCCAGGTCTATTCGCATACGAGAACCAAACGCCAAATCTAAAACAGATCAAAACAAAAGCACCATGCCCCTTTTTACTTCTAACTCTATATCATGCTTTGACCGCCGTAGAATTCTATGGCTAAACCACGACCCTGCCACGACTAGCTTCGGCGGCTCAAGCACAGCTTTCATTATTCTCGAATTCTGATCTTGTGAACCAACTCTACGTGGTTTTTGAAATACTCCAAGTTTTCGAGAACTAGCCCTTGGGACTTGCACGTTGGGTGACAACACTCTATCTTAGCCTTCGGATCTCGTCCTTGAGGTGAATGTTTTCAACGTGATTCATCATCGTCGCTGGGCGGCAAAATTCGCCTATCCTCTGTTCGTAGCTCTTCGATTCATCCCCGATGCAGAATGGGCACTGCTTCTTGCTGCATTCAAGGGGGGAAATGGGATCGAGGGGTCCGAGCTGAGGGGACTCTTCTTTGAAGATACTTGGTGGAGGAATGCCGATGCGAAGACGGTATCGTGAGGGAGCCTCACGACACTTGCAGATAGCCAGCATGAGTTCGGCGACCTGAATGCGACGCTTGACAGCATTCTGCGGTGTGATATCTGTGACGCGAGGACAGATAAGATCGACTAACTGCGTCCTCTGTGGGATCTGATGCTCAACCACTGGCTCGACGTCGTGCAAGTGTGGGTTTTATGGAGTTGTGCGATATACATACACCGCAAGGCATCTGGCCAACAACCGTCGCCTTCTATTTCTTCTGTGTCTCAGTATTATGTCTTTCGTTTGCGTGGGCGCGCGTGTGTGTGGGCGCAAGCTAGCGGATCGAACTGACGACCGGTGATGACTCGCTATTTTGGGCTAGTGACATATTTCCGTACTCTGCAGAGATGTTTCACCATGCATCAAAGCCATAATCGTTGGTTTCCGAACCAACCGCCTGGAGGGGGTTGTCGAAAGCGAAGTGTGCCGCGAAAGCAAAGTTGTGCCATCCCGGTAGATACCGCGAACATCCATTCTGTACGCGTCAACCATCATACCACTTACAGTAGCTATTCTACAAAGCTGGCACTTTGTAGTCTAGATGTGTGGCGGGGAAGGTCTATTCCGCTTGTGGCTACTTGACAGAAACCAACATCTGTCTTGTCTACTGTGAGATACTCTACTCAATGCAGCGCTATATAGTTACAGCCGTCTGTAAGTGGCCTCAGAGTTGATGCGAAGGCCAGCTTTGAATTTCAGAGTGAGGGATCATTGGGTGAGGGATCATTGGGTCTGAGCTAAAAGTCGATCCCAACACCCACCGAGAGACCCTGTTACGTCATTCGGGGGAGGAAAGATGAGATCACGTGAAGATGGCACCTAACCTGGATTCGCAGCTGGACAAGGTAAACGCTGCCGCGGCGCCGAGAAGACGGAGTGACGCAATCCCTAGCTCAGGACCACGCGCTATGGAGCAACACCGACTAGATCCGTTTGGCCCCTGCTGAACAGGATTCGCGGCCCCTCACTATGTTGAGGGGCCGCGCACCCATGGATCCACTCGATATAGTTCTGACGGCACATTGCGGACGGTGTAGTCACTACAAAGAAGCTATTGTAAAGGCGTTTAGGAGTGTAAGCATGAGTTTAGACCCTAATGGCTCTAAGGATTTTAGTTGAAGACTTGTTCTCAGCCAGCCCTCGCCCTCCTGCAAAACCTCATCGTGGATTTCATCTCCAACCCCACGAACACCGACCTCGACGCCTCTGAGCGACAAATGTGTTCCCAGCAACTGATTAGGCATACCGGTTAAAATCATAACTTTGGGGAATCTCCTTGATTGATGTTCTTTTTATTTATTTATATTTACATACTATAGTACTTAACACTGCGGTGGTCTTAAACTCATCATTAAATATAGGGAGGGACGACGTATAAGCACAAATACAACCAGGAAATGAGAGTGACAGATACAATAATCCCACTAATCAAAAGCTGCTGCGACAGTGTAATTATCAAATTTAGACCATAGATAAGAATAAGATCAGGACGAAACTTCGGTGTAGGCGCAATCGTTTCCGGAACGGGTGGGATTGCGTTCGGCGCCAGCTTGTCACTTCCTTCGTTCTCGGCTAGGACATCATCTCCATAATCCGGATCCTCAAACTCGAACACAGCTTGACAGTCGCCCAGTGGGCCAATCCAAACACCCGGTTCCCCGCCCTCACATCTGCCAAACTTAAACAAAGCCCTCTTCTTCCTAACCCATTTACCGCGATCGCAATCCCAAGGCTCGACATACGAGAATCCTGGGAATTTGCCTTGTTGTCGTTGTGACAGCGCGCGGAAGTCCAGGTCGTTGAAACGCAGTAGCATGCTAACCCATTCCTCGCCGTGCCAATACTGGCTGAGATACTCGTACAATGGAACAGGAGCGCTGTCTTTGAATGAGCTGCTGTGTAGCCATGCTTTGGAGACTTCATGGCCGTAAGGATCTCCGTGAAAGAGAAAGTAATAGCAGAAGAGCAACAGTGAGCTGGAACACGTGGGCATGGTAGCGGCGCCTGTGCTTGGTGTTTCAGCCTGGATGTCCAAGGCGGAACATCGTTGCTGCCGGGGCAGACGCAGTGGTCCTTGTAGCAGTGTCATGATTGCTTCGTCAGTCATTGATCCTTGGGTCTCGATACTAGAATTCCATATCCCGACAATATTCTGATAGTGGGCTTCGGGATGCCAGATGGCTGACTCTTCATTGCTTATGGTGAGCCATTCTTGGACAGTTTGGTACGTGCCCTCTGCAAAAATGACGAAATCTTGAGTCAGTTCCACAGGGGCTCTGTCTTATTTTATTAGGCTTTATGTTCTTGATATACATGCTCTGTCGCCATTGTACGTGGAGGAAGGACGTACAGCTTGCCATATTTCGGATGCTCACAAAGGCTGTACTCGACCCCGCAGTCTCGGAGGATCTTGTATATATCATATCTATAACCGGCCGCTGCGACCTGTGGAGCGATCTCAGCAAGGATCTAGCCGGAACGAACTGTATTTTTTACTTACATGGAGTAATGTGATACCAGATGTAGTTTGATCGAATGGACTCGCCAAGCCTGCGTCAAAGACTTGTCGAATAATCGTTTCGTCCCCTGTGGCACATAGTCTGAAGATGGAAGAAGTATCCGGCACAATTCTGGTCACGCGGAATGTGTGAGTCCATTGCCCTAATGCCCACTGACTTTGTACGGTGAATGATCTCCTGAGAATTGGAAGATGTATTGTGACAACCTGGGATCGTTTGAGCGTCGCTGCTTCCCATGATCGCTGTTTGGAGGCTCGCCACGATATTCGTCCAATAATTCGCCCGGTTTTCTGGATATATCTCCTGTAGGAAGACTGGGGTGGTAGTTGGAGGAGCCAAAGCAGCACATCTGATGCGGATAATTGGTGGCCAGTTACATTGATTGTTTTGTAATGTTTAACATTTCGCCTTCCTTTTTGTTGAAAATGTGCCTTTTGTGATGGAGGTGATGTTGGCATCGGTATTGATGACTGCATAACGAACTTCATTTCAATGTCCGAACGCAAATGCGAGAACTGCTGGAGAACTCTCTCAGAGTAGTGTTCTCTATCTTGATATCAGCATCTTTTCCAATAATCCACACAAGAAACCTACTCTATCATGAATGATGCCACGTTGATGGCCAGCAATAGCGTTGTCTTTGCCTGCTCTAAATGTCTCGAAAACTCTGCGACTTTTGGCTTCCTTAATGCCGTTTTGAAACGAGTTACCAGTGGTCTTGTCGCAAATCCGTCTTGCAGGTCATTTGCAAATTCTGACATTCTACCTATGTGTCTCTGACATTGTTGAAGAGCAGCGAGAACGGAAGAAATCTGAAGCGGGTCTGGCCCGCCTGGACAACGCAGCTGGACTCTGAAAGTCAGATGTCAGAATCTTCCATGAGAACAAAAGTTTTAAGGGAGGGTATCTTAACATACGCTCGTCTAAGCCCGCCCAAAATCCCTTTTAAAAGCTGTAGATTACAAAGAATCTGCTCTACCTCCTCAGGTGCATCCCTCACTCCTTTCCAGAATTCGTTGATATTCTCTAGGGTATCAACGAGTTGAAGCGTGAGCGACACTGCAGCCATCACATTTGCTGCAACAGCGAAGACTTCCATGCCTGATAATTGAGCTTATGGACTACTAGAGCCGAGAAGTTAAATAGCGAAAGGGAATATCTAAAATTCCGTGGCATAACCGCAGGTGATGTATGGGGAAATAAGATGCAGCCTCAGCATAAAATATAAGCATGTCGGCCAAGGCTAAATCAAGGCTAAATCAAGGGGAAATCAAGGGGAAATCAAGGGGAAATCAAGGGGAAATCAAGGGGCACTGTGATCCTGACCAGCTGAAATCCCTGTGACTCGGAAGTGCGCGCGTGTGTGATTTAGGAAAGTAACACCGCCTGATTTTTAAGATTATGTCCGCTTACAGAAGATTTCATGTTGGTGGCGTGGGTAAGTTGTGCGCATTGGCTGGGAGGTGGTACCGGATCCCAGTAACCGACCGGAATTACTGTTGGATATATTATTGGAGTTTGACGACTTGATTGAGTAACCATGGGGGCCAGAGCCGTATATATACGTCTAGTATACAAGCTACACTGTGCAGCGTACTATTGGGAACGTCTCACGTTCCAACATGTTGGGGGAAACGGACATTCCCGTGGGATATCACGGGTTTTTACGCCTAAAATGACGGGTTATCCCCGTGAGACCGTCCAACTCCCCAGTTGGTCTACGGGTGAGACAGTGGCGCCATACTATAGTGGCTTCCAATAGGAAGCCACTGATCCAAAGCCCAGTTGAGCCCGGAAAGCCCAGCTTGTCAGGGTTTTGGGGGTTTCCCCCAGGACTACAAATAGCGTACGTAGGCCCGTAGATTAGGTAGTAATTCAATTGATCTATATACTGTATTTACCGCGTTCTACTGTTTGAAGCCTTCTGTTCTGTTGCGCCAAAGTGAAGAGTTCCGGCCACCGTGGACACCATACAATTCGCGTGCGGTTCCCGTATTCCGGTCCTTCCTCCAACAATTACTTTGTGTTGTAATATGTCACATGATGTCACATGATCTCAGCACCACTTCCCCGCAATTTCAGGCAGGAATAGATAGACAGCAATACATACATTTTTATTACTGAATAGTTATGAGCCCGGAGCAACTCCAAGACGCTTTTTGAAGGTCAATACACACCGTACGGACCCCGATCCCTCCTAGGAGCCGATAACCATCATAATGGCGGCCCTACAGAAGGTGGGGGTGGTCCTCACAAGCCCAAAAGACTAGGACGAGTGGATAGAGACGATAAAGACCGCTTCAATGAAGACAGGAGTATGGGGGTATATCGATCCATCAAATGATGACCCCCCTATCCTTATACAACTAGTTAGGCTAATTCTAGAGTTCGTACGGAGTGCAACTCAAGCTGGAAGTGGTATAGCTCCTTAGACTGCTCCTCGAATGTCAACGAGAGCAACTAGAAGCTAGACAGCTAGGCTATTAGTTAAAGACCAACCACAAAGCCTACTAATTACGTACGGATCTCTCACTAATGACTAAAAGGAAGAGCTTCGAAATCTACAATCTGACTTCTAATATGACTGAAAAATATGGGAAAAACAGGAAGAAGCAATTCAGGGGCTACGCGCTTGGATATAGGAAACCATCAAGCAGGATTTTCTACCCTATACCTATAACTGCAATACTCTGTACAAGATGCTTGTTAAGCTAAAAGATCGATTTGCACCAACCTCTAGAGCTAGGCTCGAAGAATGGAGGATAGAGTGGACAAAAATCCATAAGATGTAGCGAGGAACAGACCTTAAAGACTAGCTTCTAAAATAGGAGACCCTCTACACCTAAGGCCGTACGCTACAAGCACTAGAGATCCTTGATCCTCACGAAGCAATATACAGCTTCCTAAAAGCAATAGGACCCTGCGAATTCAGAGGCCCATGGACACACAAGCTTAAGAAAGGCACAAAATCGTACGAATTTAAAGAGGTCCTATGAACATATAGGATTAACTAGAGGCAGGCAAAATATAATTAGAAGTCTTAGGGGGAACATGGAGTTTTTGTAACATAGGAAGGAGAAAATGAGACATCTGCTTTACTATAAGGCTGTACGAATATTACATAACAAGGCTAATAGGGTTGGAATAGTGGCAAGAGGAGGAAAGAACCTTAAATAGATTACCCTTATAGAACTATCCATAGGTGGAAAGACTGTCTATATGTCATGAAATCAAAGCGTACGAAGTCATAGAGGCCAAACCGAGACATTAAGGCTAAAGTAGACGCCTATATAAGTAAAAAGCTAGGATTCTAATACTGCATTTAAAGAGAAGCTAATAAGGAAAAGACAAATGGAGGCCAAGTCCATACGAACTAAGATCTACTAGTTTCCTTTGCTACTACATTCAAAGTCTCACAAGGCCTTACATTCTCAACCTATGAGCTTTTAAAGAGCATAATACTTGATTCTAGAGCTATAATCCATGTCTGTAATGACCGTACAAGGTTCTATAACCTAAAGGAATGTAAAGAGAACAACTACCTCCTTGTAGGAGACCAAAGAGTTAGAATTAAAGGCTTTGGGTCTGTAGACATTACTGTCTAAAGCAGAAAAGACTTAAAGTCTATACGAACTATAACACTGCAAGATACAGCCCTTGTCTCCTCGTTCCATACCTTAGTAGCATCTCTTAAACGATTCATCTAAAAGGGAGGGCTTACGTACAGAGGAAAGCCATTCTACAACACTCTAGTTATGCATAGACAATAGGTCCTAGAATATATTAAGAATGACATTACAAAAGTCAACTAAAACACTGTTCTATTAACAACACAAGTCCTTCCTAACGTTGTGCTATCATCATATAGACCCTATAAAGACCTCATAGGTACTGTAAAAGAGTAGCATAACTACATGGGTCACCTTAATTAAAATGTAATAAGGAAGCTTTAGGAGAAGACTTAGGGGGTTCTAGTTATAAACCAAGAATCGTACGACACAAACTATGAGGTTTGCCATTTTACACATGCAACAAAGAACATCTCTTAAAGATCTACACTAAGGTCAAAGATCCCTTATGAGAAGGTACACCTTAACCTAATCTAGATGCTAGAAGCGTATGATAGTAGCACATAGGTCCTACACTTCTAGTGTGATTTCTGCCATATGAATCATGTATATACTATTAAAGATAAGGCACAAGAAACAGTCCTATAGACAATTAAGGACTTTATAAGCTACGTATAAAGGCAATGGGGCTATGTAATTAAGATCTTCTTCCTTAATGGCGAGAGAACCCTAGGAAAGGAATGGGACAACTAGGTTAAGGATGAGGGATATGAAATCCAGATTACACCCTGTTATACAGCTGAGCTAAACGGTAGAATAGAACGATTAGGCCGTATGATAATCACCTAATCAAGAGCACTTAAGGAAGCTAGAAACCTACCATAGGGCATATGGCTAGAAATATTCAGGACAGCTAGATACCTTGTGAACAGATCTCCCTTAGTGGTTATTGATTATGAGATGCCATATAGACTTCTACTTTAGTCCCTATCATTACATCTTTAAAAGCTAGAGCTTACTAAGCCTCTACTCTCTCATATTCAAGCCTATGGATGTAGGGCCTATACACTTCTTCTTAACAAGCCTAAGCTTAAGAGAATAGAAAGGAACGCCTAAGTAGGTTACCTAGTTGGCTATAACTCTACAAATATCTATAGGATATGGATACTACAACTCAAGAGAGTTATAGCTACAAGGGACGTTACTTTTGACGATCAAAGGTCTATGACCCCTCGTACGAGGTTCCTATCCTAGAGATAGACCTCTAGAAGACAGTCTAGGTCATCGAATTACCTAATCTTCAAGGAAAGAAGGGTGAGAATTATGAGGAAGAAGAACAGACCTAGGAACTCCACAGGAAACGCGAATTCTGTACGAATTAGAGACAACAGAACAAGCTCCCCCTTAAGAGGAACTGCTTTAGGAAAACCAACCTAAGGAACAGCAAGTCTAAATGGAAGAGACCCAGCTCCATACACTAGAAATGACCCTAGAACGCTTAGAGGACAGCGTACGGAGACATGAGGTCTACCTTGCAACCATTGCTCATCTAGAATCGAAAATAAGCCTACATTAAGCTTTTATTGTAGGAACTGACTTCTAGAAATGCAAAGTGCACCGTACGGACCTGCTAGCAGCTCTAAAGTTCTAGAATCAGCTTAGAAACTACCCTCATAGGCTCAGGTTTCAAGCTGCTGCTACAAAAGAAATTACAGACCTACGGAAGCAAGAAACATTCACTTCCATATAAGACAGCTCTGTACGAAGCTTTGTGATCCCACTTATGTGGGTATTTACATACAAATTTAATGATAATGGCTACCTTGTTAAATATAAGGCTAGGCTTGTTGTAAGAGGAGACCTATAATGTTACTCTATTCATGATGAGACGTACGTAGCTACCCTTGCCTTAAAAACCTTCTAAGCCCTCATGGCTATCACAGCCTACTTTGATTTAGATACTAAGCAATTAGATGCTATAAACGCCTTTACTAACAGCCGAATCAATGAGGAGGTCTACGTACGGTGTGCAGACGGCTACGAGGAGCAAGGAAAGTGCTAGAAACTCAATAGGGCCCTATATGGACTCTAGAGGTCACCACTCTTGTAGTTCCATGACTTTTTAGACACACTCATGAAGCTAGGCCTCGTACAAGTCCTAGAGGCGCAGTGTCTTTTTGTGTCCTCTACAATCATTGTGTTCTTCTATGTTAATGATATATGCATCCTAAGCCATCCTAGCCACAAAGCAGAAGCAACAGAGTTCCGTACAAAGCTCATGGAGGCTTATGAGTTCTAGGAAATAGGAGAGCTTAAGTGGTTCTTAGGAATACGAATTATAAGAGACTAGACTCAAAGAACACTCTAGCTCTATCAGGACTCCTATATGACAAAATTACAACATCATACGCTGTTGCACTGCTGTTAAAACCAGTTAAAACACCAATGATTAATGACAACCTATTACCTTTTGATGGACAGGCAGACAAGCAATAGATCCACCTCTATTAGCAGAAGGTAGGCTTAGCGAACTATGCAGCAGTCATTACGAGACTAGATATATCCCATATGACGTAGAAACTATTAGAATTCCTAGTTAATCCAGGGCTAGACCACATGGCTGCTATTAACTAGCTACTCCTTTACCTTAAGGAGACTAAACACCTAGCTCTTTAGTTTGGACCTAACATTAATGAACCACGGTTCCAATGTTCTAGTGACGCATCATACGTAGATTGCAAGTCAACTAGAAAGAGCACAGAGGGCTATTTATTTACCCTTTTTAGTAGAGCTATAGACTGGCGCTATACGAAGCAGAAGACAGTCTTAACCTCTACAACAGAAGCTAAGCTTCTAGCCCTATTACATAGTGCAAAACAGCTCTATTAGTAGCAGTGATTCTTCTCAACTATTAAACTCAATCTAAACGAGCCATACTCACTTAATTGTGATAATATACAGACGGTACAGCTCTTACTTAAGGAGTCTCTAAAGCTAGTCACAAAACTTAAGCATATAGACGTCCATTTACACTAGTTAAGACAGGAGGTTAAGCACTACAACCTTGATATCAAGTGGATAGCTACGTATGATATTCTAGCAGATGGGTTCACAAAGGCCCTACTACGTCAAAGACACGAAGAGTTTATTAGACATCTAAACCTCGTGGACATAAAACGCCTCCTATAGGAGCATTTTACATACAACTACAGCTCTGTACGAAGCACTAGCAACCTTCATAGCATGGAATACTACCCATTAGACAACAGGTTCTAAACGTTTACTTCACATAGTGAATAGTAAGGCAAATCAACACCTACATAATGATGAGCTCTATACGAATGTAGTACTCTTATACGCAGCAAAGCTAGCTATAGTCACACATCGTTTTACTATGCTTTCTTATTTCATATAATGATTAACTATTCTATAGAGATAGCTCTATAAGGATCTTATATACACTCATTTTAAAGACAGCTCAACTCTATACGATATAGATACAACACTATATAGAGGGATTTCACATTCATTTTTTGAAATATCAAACCCATTTCAACAAAAGGGGGGAAAACAGACAGGAGCAGGAGAAATCCCTAACTTTTATAATATAACAATAGGGGAATTACCCATTTTCTAACTTACAACTATGTATGGACATATCACCTCAATTGCAGAGAAATCCACTGTCATTTAGGCTTACTTACAAGCAAAAGCGCATAAAAACACAGAGTTTCCTAAGTAATCCCAGCCAACACCTACAACACTAGAACACTAAGAGCACCAGAACACTAAGAGCACTAGGAGTGAGGCGTATGGAGATTACCCACGAAGCTGAGCAGCAGCTTCTTCGTCAATGGCTTTCTGTTAGGCAAAGGCACAGGTGCTAGATCTTTTCCTAGCTTTAGGAGATGGTAGAGGGGGTGGAGTGGCAGGTCTCTAAGTTTTCTTGTAGCCTACTATGTGTTAGTGTCGTACGCAGCATAGGAATCAACAGAGAGGTACAAACTTACTTAAGGAACAAGCAGCTGACTTATGCTTCATTACACAATTACTACAGGCTCCTTCCTATAGCTCGCCATAGTAATGGTAGGCAGAGAAGAAGGGACGAGCCTAAGCACTACGCTAATTGTGTACATAGTAGTCACAGCCAGCATCCATGTCTCCTACAGCCTAGATGTACCAAGCCGTTGTCTGTTGTAGGTGGTTAGACTCCACCACACTAGCAACACCGTACAGGTAGGCTAATTCCACGCCAACCACAATTAGGGGTAGGGATGGTATTTTGACCCTCTCATACTCTAGCAAGCCATCATGGAGGTCAGGCCTAATCTCAACTACAGCCATGTCTTGCGGCTTGATTTCACTAATAACAGTCATTATAAGTCGCGTACAGAGCTGTGTAAGAGTGGAAAGTTAGTCCTTAGGAGTAGGGGTAGAAAAAGGTTGTTGGTCTAGAACTCTAAATTTAGACCCATATGGATTTGCCTGAGGTTGTTAGTCTAGAACTCTAAATTCAGACCTGTATGGATTTGCCTATAAGCCTTCCTACATAGTATGTAGTACTAGGATACATAGGGGGGTGTGTTGTAATATGTCACATGATCTCACATGATCTCAGCACCACTTCCCTACAATTTTAGGCAGGAATAGATAGACAGCAATACATACATTTTTATTACTTAATAGACGTCTTTAGCAGGAAAATACAGTTCCATTTTTAGCGCGTGACAGTAGTGGAACCCTTATCCTAATGTGTATTAGCCCCTTTTTACCACCTACCTAGTTCATACACTTACCTAAAACGGTAATATCAAGTCGTTAAGGTGGTTGCTAGGTAAGCATGTAGTGCCTCACCATGCCAACCACCTTTTGACGATGTTTTCTTCGTGGTTTCCTTTGCTCTCTCGTAGCCATTACTAAGCCCGTTAACGCTATAATTAGCAGGGCATCTAAAATGGCAGACTCACTGCCTACTGCCCTCATTAAGGCAATTAGAAGCCCTCCTTAAGGAGGCTAAAGCCCTCGTCACAAGGCACTTGAACACAGAAGCCCTTGTCATTAAGGCCAAAGTCTAGTACGAAGGAGCACTAGCATACAAGACGGATCTAGGGGAGGGGAAAGTGCTTCTAGATTAGGGCAGGAGGAGGAGGTTGTGCTGCTACTAGTGGTGGCTGTAGCTATTGCTGCTGTATACTAGCATTAACGTGCTTAACATCATCGTTAGTATGCTAGGCTTAATGCTCTACCCTAGCAGCAAAGGCGCCCTAGGTATATTTATATACCTAGAGAGTTCTCTTTAGAGGTAATGCCCCTAGGGAACGTTGAGTTTGAGTTCTGCTTTATAGCTTATGAACTCTGCTAGATTCTGCCCCTTCTTTAGCTTAAAGATGTTACTTAGAGGACCTGTGTACACCCTCTAGCTATAACAGCCCTTTGTGTATTATGTACAAGGCTATCATATCTAAAGTGGTGGCTAGACTTGTCAAAGATCTTTAGACGATTAGAAGGCTAGCTAAGCACTGTCTTTAATGACACCATGCTCTTCTTAGTGGCGCGCTTTAGGCCCCTTTTATAGTGGCACCCCTAACTGACGTATCATTAGCTAGAGGTATTCTTAGATAGGGTAGAGAGGGTTACAGGGGCAGGAGGGGTTTAGGAGTTTGTAGATGGCACCTTTCGAAGCCATTGCCATCCACAAGGTAATGTAGCTTAAAGGGCTGTGTACTCTAGGCATAAACGGCTTCATGGTATTAACTATTAGGCTATTTATACACTAGATGGTTTAATATCATCATTTACAGGGCCTTAGGCTAGCCCTGTAAATGATTAGGCTATGTAGAAGAAGTCTAGCTACAAAGCAGCTATGCAAACGGTAAGCTCCCCCTTTTTTAACCTTCCCCTCCTTAGCCCTAGCTAACATCTTATAGTTAATGGAGGGTCGTGAGACCCTTTGAATTTTTGGTGATCTAGCATACTCAGACGCTTTTGACACCATTTCTGCCTTCTTAGATCTAATGGGGCATCATGCCCTTCTAGCTAACTAGGCAGGATGAAATGCCTCCTTGTCGTTAGCCTAGATCGAAGTCAAGTAGGTCTTTAGTGACGTCTAGAAGTTCTAGACATACACTGCCTTTAGCAAGGCCTAACAGGCTGGTTCTTAGCCTGTTGCTACTTACTATGTTATTACTATGCTACTTACAAACCTTTTAGCATGCTTATAGGGTAAAAGGCAAGGAAATTGGTTTGGATTAACTCTACCTTTAGTAGAGTCCTATCTATCTATAGACGACTAAGTAAGTACAATTACCTTCCTTACCTACCCTTATTATCATCTATAGTAGTCCCTCCTCCCTTCGTCTTTGTGTTTGCTTACCCTTAAGCATTATAAGTATCTTACTTACATTATCATGAACACTACTAACCTTTCCTTCTAAGTCTTAAAGCTACTTCTTAACTATAGCATCCTTTAGCCTTTCCTCCCTTCCTTCCTCCATTACGCTACTAAGATGACTAGCAACTGTTTTGAAGACATTAACAAAGCGACTAAACTCTGACTCTAAATCCTAGTTAGGGGTTATTACTAGTGCTCGTCACCTACGTCTCTTATATAGCAAGGATGATGAGGCTAGACTTAGGGCTGCTTGTGCAGTAGGCGTCTTATGGCGTGTAGGGGCTAGGGTAGGCGTTACTAGTGTGGTGCTGTCGTCATCATCGTCTTGGTCGTTGTCCTCCTCTCTCTACTTGTTGCGAGTAGCAGCTCTTAAGAGCTGATTCTTATTAGCCTAAAGAGCAAGCGAGGCCTGCCTCTAGGCAGTTGATGCTTTAGTTTCTGCATTAGCTATGCCTTGCGCCTCTACTCAAGCTGCATTGACCTCTACTTAGGCGCTAAGCACCTTGATCCAAGCATCTAGGGCGTCTGTATAGGAGTCCTAGTTGTCCTGCTTACTAGTGTTAAGTTCTGCTAGCAACAGTAGCGCCAACCTTCTGGCTAAGTGTCTAGTGGGTCTTCCTAAGCGTCTTAAATAGACGCTTCTTAATGCCTCTCTAGAATGCTTTGTCTAAGACATGGCCATAGCTAGCTAATGCATTAAGACAGAAGCGCAGCACTTTGACCATGTCCTTTTTGGTTAGGCAGCTCTGCTTGATGATGATGATATCATCGTCAAGAACTTCTTTAGTAGCATCGTCGTCGCTAATGCTCCTCTCCAACCTCTGATCCTCATTAGCCTCGCTCTAAGGGGCTGGGCTGACCCATGGAGTGGAGTTGGGATGGGGCTGGGCCTGGGCCTAGGGCTGCTGCGTGGTAGGCGTAGGGGAGAATCTAGGGGGGAAGGCGCCTAGAATAGGAGCTGGGCAGCAGGCGACTGCTTGCGTGGCGGCTTGGGCTTGGAAGTCATCGGCAAAAGTCCTCCAGCTATGATACGAATGCTAGGATTCCATAGTATTTATATATAAAGATACAGTATTCTCAATAGCATGCGTTAAAATAGTGATATATACTAACTACATAGAGATATACTAGTAACTAGCTAGACTACTTACAGAACTGTACTGCTGTTACAAAAAATGTAACAGCAGTACAGTTTTCTACTGTTCCGATCCACTATGGGGACCGAATATAGGTCTTGGCAGTGGGCCCTACTCAACTGTCTCACGCTAAAAATGGGACAAAACAGCTCTGTACCGGTTGCTGAAGACGTCTAATAAGTGTTGGGGGAAACGGAAATCCCCGAGGGATACGGTCTGTTTTTACGCCCAAAATGACGGGTTATCCCGTGGGACCGTCCAGCTCCCAGTTGGGTTGCAAGTGAGACATTGGCGTGGCACCATACAATTGGAAGCCACTGATCCAAAGCCCAACTTATCAGGGTTTTGGGGGTTTCCCCCAGGACTACAAGTATCGTACGTAGGCCCGTAGATTAGGTTGCAATTCAATTGATCTATATACTGTATTTACCGCGTTCTACTGTTTGAAGCCTTCTGTTCTGTTG